>JAJLYH010000037.1:0-64913 GCA_030571675.1 Arxiozyma telluris | reverse complement strand
TATCCTCTGTATACACTGTATACATTCGAGACACCCAATGATTAATTAAGATCATTCCATTCTAATACAGAATAACATTCTCGGTTTTTATACATTGTTTTTTTCCCCTTCCTTCCATTCATACATATATCTATATCTATATCTATATCTATATATATATGTATATATAGAGACACATACACATACACATACACACATATATATATATATATATATATATATATATATATTTGGGTTTTCCTAAAGTTTTGCATCTAAGACTTCTTTTTTTCTTTTCTTTTCTGTTATTTCATAATTACTTATCCTAAGTTAAACAAATCCTATATTCTTCCATACTATGAATCAAGACATTAACAATAACAATAACAACAATAATAATAATAGTACAAATAGGTATAACTCTATCCCTTCTATATCACACACATTATCAAACACTTCTTCTTCTACTACCACAACTAATAATAATGCTGCCGCTGCTGCTCGTAAGAGAAAATCTAGTAATGGGTTTTCTTTAGCTAATTTTGATAATCCTTTACCTGCTGATCAACACTATCCAAATCCTGTCTCTTCTTTTTCTTCTGTTTCTGTTTCTGCTTCTGCTTCTTCTTCTTCTTCGTCCTCTTCTTATCCTCAACCTTCTATCCATATCCAAAGTAATGAAGATCATAACAATTCACATCCACAACCACAACTGCAGACAGATCCTAATTCATATAGATCTTTAAATGTGAAAGATGCCCTATCATATCTAGAACAAGTCAAATTGCAATTCAATTCTAAACCCTATATCTATAATCAATTCCTAGATATCATGAAAGATTTCAAATCACAGAATATTGATACTCCTGGAGTCATCGAAAGAGTCTCTAACCTATTCAAAGGGTATCCCATTCTAATTCAAGGGTTTAACACTTTTTTGCCACAGGGGTACAGAATAGATTGTACTAATAATCCAGATGATCCTATTAAAGTTACTACTCCTCTGGATTCTGCCTCTGCTTCTGCTTCTACCTCTAAAGTCACTTCTTCTTTCACGTCTACCCTGCAACCCCCACCTATCTCTCAATATTCATCTAATCAACATGTTGTTCAATCTAACCAATTGCCATTACCTACCCCAGTGGTTCCTCCTTCTTCAACTGTTCCTCCCACTGTTCCATCAACATCATCAACAACAACAACAACAACAACTATCAAAAAACCAAATGATGTTGAGTTTAGCCAGGCTATAAACTACGTCAACAAAATTAAAAATAGATTCGCTAATCAACCAGAAGTGTATAAAAACTTCCTTGAGATTTTACAGACTTATCAAAGAGAACAAAAACCAATTAACGAAGTGTATTCTCAAGTCACTGTCCTGTTCCGGAATGCTCCTGATCTATTAGAAGACTTTAAAAAATTCTTACCTGATTCAACAGTCTCTGATCAACAAGCTCAACTGCAAATATCCCAACAACAACAACAACAACAGAATACTGGTGTTTATTCAAATGGTAATTACTTATATAGCGGTGTCTCGACATATTATCCATCTGGTTCTTCACAAAATGGTACTCCTGGTCCTACCAGTTTTAGTATCCCAGCAAAACAACACCAGCAACAACAGAATTTGCCACCAATTGGGAGTTTTTCACCACCTTCAAATGGTACTAATGGTTCCTTACACGATGAGTATAAAACTACTGAATCCCAACAGCAGCAGCAACAATCACAACCACAACCACAACAACAACAACAACCACAGCCGGGTCAAGTGGTTGGCTTGCCTCCAATAGTAGCTAATGACCAAGCTTTGGATCACACTTCTACTTCTTTACACAATCAATACATCAACACCACTCAAATGACTAATGATAATTTACAAATCTCTAATTTAAGGGATGCGAACGGTCCAGTGGATAATCAAGTTGGGTACACAACTCAGCAACAACAGTTACAGCAGCAACTGCAACAACAACAACAACAACAACTTATTATGGAAGACCAATTACCTGTAAGACCAGAGATCGATTTGGATCCAAGTATCGTTCCCGTGGTTCCTGAACCCGCCGAACCCATAGAGGCTAGTTTAACTCTAATGGAAGAAACTACTTTTTTCGACAAGGCTAAAAAATTCATCGGCAACAAACAAATCTACACCGAGTTCTTGAAAGTTTTAAATTTATTTTCACAAGATATAATAGATATCAATGAATTGGTAGATAAAGTAGAAAACTTCCTAGGTAGTCAGCCTGATCTGTTTAATTGGTTCAAAAACTTCGTCGGCTATCAGGATAAACCAAAGATTATCGAAAATATCGTCCATGAGAAACATAAATTGGATTTGGATCTGTGTGAAGCTTATGGACCAAGTTACAAAAAATTACCTAAGACTGACACATATATGCCATGTTCCGGTAGGGACGCCATGTGTTGGCAAGTGTTAAACGATGAATGGGTAGGTCATCCAGTATGGGCCTCTGAGGATTCTGGATTTATCGCTCATAGAAAGAATCAATACGAAGAGACTCTGTTTAAGATTGAAGAAGAAAGGCACGAATATGATTACTACATTGAATCAAATTTAAGAACTATTCAAACATTAGAGACTATTGCCAATAGAATCGCAAACATGACCCCCGAAGAAAAGAAAAACTTTAAATTACCACCTGGTCTTGGCCATACCTCATTAACCATTTATAAAAAAGTAATCCGTAAAGTTTATGACAAAGAGAGAGGTTTTGAAATTATTGATGCATTACACGAACATCCAGCTATCACTGTCCCTGTGGTCTTGAAAAGATTAAAACAAAAGGATGAAGAATGGAGAAGAGCTCAACGTGAATGGAATAAAGTTTGGAGAGAACTGGAACAGAAGGTTTATTTCAAATCCTTGGATCATCTAGGTTTAACTTTTAAACAAGCTGATAAAAAATTATTGACTACTAAGCAATTAGTATCCGAAATTAGTAGTATCAAAGTGGATCAAAATAATAAGAGAATACATTGGTTAACACCTAAGCCAAAGAGTCAATTGGATTATCAGTTTGATGATTTCGATATTTTCTATGACATTATTAGATTGGCTGATATCTTTATTGACCATAGTTCTACATATTCAAATCCAGATAAACTTAGATTGAAAGATTTTCTAAGAACTGTCATATCATTGTTCTTTTTCATTCCAGTAAAAACTATAAATGATGAAGTTAAGGAAAGATCTAAAGTTGATGATCAAGATGACAATAAGGAATATAAAGATGTTGGTGAATCTAATCAAAGCAACGATTCTAAGATGAAGAGATCCAGAGATGATGTCGAATTAAGTTTATCGGACATTTTACACAAGGCTAAATATCAAAAATTGAAAAATCCATCTAAAGAAAATGATGCAGAGGGATTAACTGAAGGTGATGCTGAAAAGTTAGCTGAAGAAGCAGATCTTTTAAATGAACAAGAAGCAAGAAGGCCTTGGCTATTAGGTAATATGATTGATACCGCTGATGCATGTGGTGCTATTGTGAATAGAAAGATCTTCAACATGTTTGCAAACACAAATATTTATATTTTTCTTCGTCATTGGACAGTAATTTACACACGTCTTCATGAAATAAAAGAAATGAATGAAAAGGTCACAAAGGAGATTAACAGTAGAAAAGTAGTACAATTTGCTGTTGATTTAAATTTACTTTCTACTCAGTTGAAGGATATGGGACTTGATTTTGCTGGTAAAGACAGTTATCAAGAAGTACTATCAATGAGTAAAAGACTGATCGAAAACAAATTAGAACATCAATGGTTTGAAGAAAGTCTACGTCAGGCATTCAATAATAAAGCTTTCAAAATGTATACAGTGGATAAAGTCATTCAATCATTGGTAAAGCATTTACATTCATTAATGGCTGATAGTAAGACTTCAGAAATTATGCTCTTATTCGAAAAGGACCGTCATTCGTTATCAACAAGCACAAAGGATCAAATATTGTATCGTCTGCAAACACGTTCTTACATGTCTAATGTAGAGAATATGTTTCGTATTGAATATAATAAAGATACACATCATGTGTGTATTCAGTACATTGCCTTAGATGATTTGACACTCAATATTAAGCAATCAAATGAGACAGACAAATGGAAGTACTATATTACATCTTATTCATTGCCTCACCCAACAGAAGGTATTAATCAAGACAAGTTATATGCTCCTTTCCTGGAAAGAATACTTGACTTTGAAAATGAGGCTCTTGAAGTCGAAGACCCAGCAAACAGTAGATATTCACCAGAGGGTGTGTCACGCTCAATATTGAAAATCAAAGTTGATAAAGCCACATATGCCATGGAAATTGAACCAGGCTCCTATGATGTATTTTCCAGAAAGAGTATGAACAAGTACCCAATTAAAGTTAATGAGATGAAATTTAAAAAGTCTTTGAAAAAGAAGATAGATATTATTAATAAATTCCTAGATAGTAAATTTGGTTGGAAACAGGGTTTAGAAGACACATCTATTAATAACTCTGTTACCGCTGCAACAACTACTGAGGACTCCAGTTCTGGAAATGTTCAGGCTTCATCTTTAGTAGACAAGGAAAGTATTGTTAAAATCGCCAAACAATCATCTACTACATCTGTAGAAAATGGCTCTAATGATCAATCAATGACTACAAATGTGGAGGTGTGAGAATTTTGGAGTTTAATGATCAAAAGTTGTATATATATATATATATATATATCAGATATACTATGTTATTTTATATAATTATGTTTTATGTATATATGTATGTGAAGAATGAGCGTGCTTCATAAATTTTTCAATTTAAATTTCGTGAATGATACAAGCTATATCTGCAGGATCAATATATGATCGCATATTGTTAGATACTAAAGTGACAGTTTAGAAAACACCTATAAAAAAATGCTAAAAAAAATAAAATAAAAAAAAGTTAGACTGCAGTCATATTAAATTTATACTTATGTATTTACTCTTCATCGACGTCTACTCCAAAATCTTGTAATTTTTCCCCCCATTGATTTACCCAATTACTTCTATTTATAATTATGCTGATTCCAGACTCTTGACTGTCAGGTTGGGATAGAACAGCGGATGCTGACGATCTATTGCGGACAACAAATTCTCCATCTTCAAACATCTGTTCAACACCTGTATCGTCTAAATTGACCAGTTTCCTACCTCCATCAGATGGCCATGGTAAAGTTAACAATAAATCTTCAATTGATAAATTTTCTTCATATTGAGATATATCATTTTTACTGAAACTCATACCATCACCCCTTGGCTTGCTGAAAGGCCATACCAGTAGATAAAATGGTCCTAACGATTGTTCCCAATTTTTACGTATACCAATATCATAAGGAAAATTTATTATTGATTCAAACCTTACTTTTCTGTCGTTGTATTTTTTTAACAATAGTTTAGCTTCTTCTCTTCTTTTGGCAGTGTTCTCGAGTGGGTATACCTCCCACAGTCTTTCAATCAATAAAGGAATTAATTTTTTATGGTAAAATAAAGTTTCTAATCTATCCATTTCCCAAGTTTCAATTTGTGTCCTTCCATGTATTATTTGATTATTGATACAACGGATCAGTAAGATAGAGATAGTTAACCATATAAACAGATTAAATGGGATCAGTATTGTAAGGAAAAAGAACTCCGCTCTTTGAAACGAAATATTAACATTATTCCATGCATTCCAAATATGAATTACTCTTTTAGTGAAGTACCAATTCAACTGACTAGTCGATATAATTATCCACAGCAAAAATCTGATAAAATGAGGGAAATTTTTATAACCTACACAATTTAAAGTCCAGGGACAATGATGATCCATCATAAGAACACACTGGTTGCACGTTTTACAATGATGTGTTCTTTCTGGTTTAAAATTGTTACACTTATGGCAGAATTTCGTATGTTTTATCTTATTTACACTCTTGATATTACCCTTGTTGTCATTTAGTTCTGAATTGTTTGATATTAATGGAGGTCTACCTGGGTTAGTGAAAATAGCTAACAAATAGGAGAACCATATCATAGTTACAGAAATCTCAAATATTAATTGTCCCCGTAGAGATACAAAGTTAGATAGAATAAAATAATGTGCATTGTATGAAATAAACGTAATAATTGCAGTGGGTATGGCAACACCTAGCCAAGGCCATTTCAATCGTGGAGCCATTGGAAATAAAAAACTATTGGTTAAGGTATTAAAATTTATCAACAAAGCTTCGCATGCATCTATTTGTATACATAAGTGGGTGTTTTAAATCAAACGTTTCAAAGGTTTGTTTAATGGGAGATCTTCTCCACATTTGCTTTGGTTCAACTTTTGTACCAAATAAAAGGCGATATCAAAATCTTTCGATAATTGAAAACGTGATTAAATGTACAACGAATGAATACATATTTGGTAGTGATGGATGGAAATAGTGCTGGAAAGCTAACAAACATAACTGTGTTTGTTCTGTATTTCAATCTGTTGCCGTGGAATAAAATATAATTGAATATGGGATGATTTCGCAAAAGGTTGAATCAATAATTTGCACTGAACTAAAAAGGTATGAGTGGACAAAATGCGTATTTATAGAAGGTGAGAAGGAAGAAGAGAAAATGGAAGCTATTGAGGATAGTGCCACTCTTCTTACATTTTTAAAGATCATTCCTGCAGATCTGATTTTAGTATTCTGTTTTGTTAACCTTCCTATGGATATTAGTATAGATAAGCATCTTAAAAAGGTTGACGAAAATGCACAATATAATACTTCGATATATACTTTATCCAAAGAGCAAATAAAAAAACAATGCGAAGAACAAGGTTATATGGGTCTGAATTATGACTCAATTTGGGTTAAGATTCTAAAATCTGACTTGCAGAGGGAATATATGTTAAATAATACAAGTAAGGTGGCATCTTTTATTCTGCTGTTATCTTCAGAATTACATTTGAAATTAAGTGTGTCATTGACACCATGTAATTCAGTATCTTCTAGTTGTTTATTGACTTTGCACTCAAATCTAATGAACCAACTTGTATTTAGTGCTACTCTTTTATCTAATCAATTGAAAGTTCAAGACAACATTTTAAGAAAAAAGGATGAAATTATTAGATTTTTAAATGATACTGTTATTAGTCTAGGTGGATCACAACTATTAAATAAGTGGGCGCCTGTTGGGTCCAGTAACTATCAGTGTATGCAAAAGTGGGAAAGCACGGAGCTTAAGCTTCCCCCTGATATAGATGTACAATGGATGAACGACAATATACAAAATATGATGCATTTATATTCAGAGTTTAAAGGACAGAAATGTACAATAGATGATTCATGTGGTTTTGCGAAAGATGTTAATGAAATACATGGAAAAAGAAAAATGGATTCGTCTCCCTTGGAATCTAACTTATATTCCAGAAAATCATCCAGTTCTGAAGCGACTAGTACCGAAGTTAAGTCCTTAAAGGTCGAGACAGACCAACTACAGAAGGGTAAGAAGGCGAAAAAATCCTTTGGTAAAGTCAGAGTATCCAAAGGTACTTAAACTTTCAATATGAACTTAAGAACAACATTTTTTCTCGACTGTCATAGAGTGTGTCTAATGTATATACACACACATATATATACATATATTATGGAATTTGAGGTAAATATAGAAACTCTAATAAAAAGAATATGTTGACGATAATAAAAAAAATATATTTATTTATTCATATATAGATATACACATATACCTAGAAATAAATAAATATATATATATATTAGTAAATATTAACACAACAGATTAATATTTGCAATGATTTTTATGATGGTATAGAAACCTTCATAAAGAAGATAGTAGAAAAGGATTAAAATAAAAATAAATGTTGATAATAAAAATAAGAATAAAAAAAAACTTTTATCATATAGAGATGTGAAATAACGAAAACATTGTCAAAAAAGAATCCACTCTTTTTAACCTTCTTCTTTATTTCATCATCACCTATATAACACCAACAATTATTCCCCTTTTCTTAACGTAAACGTCTAGCTTCACGTTCGGATTCCATCAAGACTAAGATGTCATTTTCTCTGACTGGACCCTTAACATTTCTGACAATAGTTCTAGAAGTGTCTTCTAAGAATTCGACACGGACTTGGGTAACACCACCACGAGAACCGGTTCTACCTAAAACTTTGATGACTTTAGCTAAAGTAACTGGGGTCTTGGAATCCATTTTGCTGCCTTGCTGGGATGGAATGTTGGGGTGGAGGTAAAGTGGAGAAGAGCAGGAACGAGAAGTAGGGAAGAAAAAGAAACCAATAACTAAAAGAGGTTCTTATGACTTGTATAAAACTAATTAACAAAACTTTTGTAACAGTTCAAGGAAGAAAAGTGGTAGGGAAAAAAGTTTGTGAAAGTAACCTTGAGTTGCACAAAGTTGAAAGGAAGTGAAAAAGAAAATCAAATTTTAATCACAAAAATACAAGAAAAAAATTTTTTTTTTGTTTGAAAAGAAAAATTAAATTCGAAGCAAAAAAAAAAAATTTTTGTGCGTGGGTCACGTCGTACGGCGAGAATTTTCTAAAAATTGAAATAAGTCATTTTGATTCCAATGTAATTTGGTTACCATGTCCTGAAAATTGATGATTAGTGAATCAGTATCTTTTTGAAAGTCCTCTTGTAGATCTTCAATTTTTTTTGTATATTTACTTAATAACGGATTGATTAGAGTCTGTTTGACTTCTTGATTAATCATATTCACCTTGGTAACAAGGTCTTTTGTAAAACGGTTCACAGATTGTTGAATCTGTTTTTGTAACAGGTCTGTGAAGTCGTATGGTGAAGTGAAAGTAGATGATGTGGTACCTTTGTTGTTAGACATTGCAGGATTGTCGATATGGATAATATCTTTGTCCTCTTTATAATCCGCATTATTTATTTTGCCTTTTTTGGATGGATTAGTCGGGGTATTGTTACTAGTGGTAGTTGTACTTGTAACATTAGCTAATATGGTTGTGGAATCGTCACCAATCATGTCGTTTGTCTGTAAAGTACTAGTTTTTTCTTCTTTGACAGTTGCTTTATTTATTTTAGAATCTAGTTGAGAAGATTCAATAGTAATAACTGGTTTAAAATGATCTAAATGTCCTTGCTTTAAAGGTTTGGAATTTTTACTGCTAATAATATGATTTTTTTTACCTTTATTTTTTTTGTTATATTTTAAATTATTTGGAAACTTTTCAATTTTTGATTTCACTATCTTAGAATCTTTGTAAATAGTGGCGCTGTAACTTGCTTTCTTGCGTGTACTTTCAATCTTGTTATCTATATGATAATTCTTGATGTCTTTTTTTATGTTCTTAGGTGGTAATATTTCATTACATTTTGTTATCAATATAGAATCTTGCGATGGTGTTAGATTACCGTCCAATTTTAATATCGTCTTCGAGGTACTTACTCTATATTTATTTTTTTCTGTGAATGGTGAAAGAAGAGTTATAGTTTTCAAATTCTGATGAGATAAAAGAATACGGTCTTTAGTACTTAAAGAGGGAGTAGTAGTAGTAGTAACATTATGGATGTCATCATTTTTATCAAAAAGAAACCAAAAGTTATTAATTTTCAAAATAATCTCTTTATCATATTTCTCTGTATTATTTTGGTAATAATGGAAATCATCTATTTCCAATAACACTCCAATTGAGTCTATATAAAGATATAAAGAATTGTGGATAACTTGTACAAAAATGGGACCCATAAAACGTTCTTTGTTATTTATTATAATTTGATCTATTTTATGAACCATTAGAGAGCTGAAATTGAAGGTAAGATCCTTAAAATCTTTATTTTGTATTATCTTAAGCATCACATAACTTGGAAAATGGTTTAAATTAGAAGGGAAATGGTTTAAAAGTTCCGAAAACCGTTTTGATATTAATTGTGGATAAATTTTTGACAAGTTCCATACAATAATTAAAAGTTTCCAATTTTTGATTGAAATATTTTGTAACCATTGGATTAAGATTAAACAATCCAGTTCAAGATCAATGACCAACTTATTGAAGTGAATATACTTCAGGATATAATTGAATATTTTTGAATTAGGGTTACTAGATTTGATTAAATCATGTAACAATTGCAAAGATTTAATATAGTAGGTGTCTTTATTATGTTCTAAACATTCATATAACGTTTCATAGACTTTTGGATCACCGCCACTCTGAATACATATTTCAATCAACTGTTCAATTCTTTGTTCCATTTCTATTATTATTCTTTGTGGCGAGGATGAGGAGGAGGAGGAGTTAAGGGACGACTATTCAGCCTGCTTAGATACAGTATTGTAGAAGATAAAAGATAACTGTACTTTTAGAAACTTCCAAGTACGAAAGCATAAACTTACACTTATATAATAATAATAATAATAATATTCATGTTATCATATGTTTAAAATAACCGCCCAAGTATCGGCTGTGTGTCTTTTATGATTCAAATATATGACCCACATGAGGTGTATGGGTGCATGACTGACTCGGCCAGAAGTTTTGGGTGTAGAAAACCCTTTTTTTTCTTTTTATTTTTACCGCCGCCCCCCCCTTCCTTCTCCCTCCCACACTTCCAGAAGCGGAGGAACCGCAGATAACCGTTGTGTGCGCTGGGGTGTAAGGATTTCACAGTCGGTTAAAGTCCCGTCGGCTCTCTTGCAGGTTTGGGTAAAATAAAGAAATTGCAGAACAATTGATAAGATTTAGTAGTTACTGGGATTGATCAAATGTATGAATTGCACAAGTGTGTATGTGTGTGTACCCAGGTATCAGTATTTCTGTCCAATAGAAGAACCTCCCTTACTATTATATATATATATATTATTATTATTATTATTATTATTAGTAGTAGTAGTAGTAGTAGTAGTAGTATTAGTATTATTATTATATAGACATAACTACAATATAGGGGTATTTAATATAACATACTTTGACCAGCAAAGTAGAGTAGAAAGAATAAAAAGAAATAAAAAAAAAATGAAATAACAGAAAAAGAATAGCTTGTACCGTAGGTTTGGTTTCACACATAATTATTTTCGAGCATATTTCATTGTATATTTGTGATTATGTGTTTGTAAATTTTTATTTATTTATTTTATTTTGATCTGAGTATGTTTCACTTACGTTGTGGATTTGTAGATTATATCTCAATGAGAAATGATAAAAAATGGAAACGAAAAAAAATAATTAAAATTAAAAAAAAAAATGAAATAAAAAAGACTTGTTTTTGGGGATAGAGATATTATGAATCTATTTTTTGTTTTTAGTATCCATTAAGTTTGCATAATTCAGTTAATAAATAAATTTTTTTTTAAAAAAAGAAAGAAAGAAAAGATAAAAAAAAAAAGGATTGAAATAAATGTGGTGTAAGGATTATTGATTAATTTCATAATTGAACATTACAATAATCATATGTTAGATTGAACGTCGCTATATTTGTAGATGAACTACCTATTTCATTTATTGATGTGATCGTTTCGTTGTCTTCATTATCATGATAAGTATTTTCATTGTTATAGGTATATTCTCTATCATCCCATCTTTTATCAAAACATAATAAAGTGTCCGTTGAATTGGTTTTTGTTAAAAAGTTATTATATTTATAAAAATTATTGTAATCATCTGTAGTTATGCTGTTAGAAGTACTGGCTGCAGTGCTGGCAGTACTACCAGTAGTTGGAATGCTTGAATATGAACCCGTTGTGGTATTATTGATATTGTTTAAAATGGGTGAAAAAGTATAATCGTAATCATAACAATCAAAGAAATATTCTTTTTCACTATCATCTGTATCCCATGATGATAAATCAGAGTAAGAAGATGAAAGTGACGGCGTAGTATTATTGTCAGCAGTAGTAGTGGTGGTGGTGGTGGTCGGGGTGACAGTAGTGTTGTCATTGCCATTACTGTCGTTATTGTTGTTATATTGGTTCATTAATGTATCATAGGCAGTTTCTTGCACTTGATCACCAGTGAAAAAAAATAAGCTGTTTTGGTTTTTAGGTTGAACCCAATATGTATCAGTATGAAACATATGCTTCAATGGAGATTCATTATAGTAATCAGTATCTTTTGAGAATTTCCTGGTAACAATTCTATTTCTATTCTTTGAAGAATTACTATTATTAGCAGCAGTAATTGTGGTGGTAGTGATCATGTCATTAGTATTGTTACTGTTCTTGTTCTTGTTATTATTGTTATTATTATTATTATTATAAATGATAGGTATAGAGTCGTTTAACTTTGGAAAAACATTCAAATTCAGTATGAAGTTTTGATAATTATTATTATCATAATAAACAGTATCATTAATATTATACATGCAAACAAATTCTAAATTCAAATTATGTTGGTTATTTATCATAATATTATCTATTAAATTATGATAATGTAAGAAATATTTCCAAGAATTCAAATCAATATCAAAGACGAAGATATCTTCATAATCTGTTGGAGAATGGGAATAATTTGCTTTTATGTAATGAATTTGCTTCCAATTATCGAACGTAAATTTACATTGAATAGACTTTTCATATTGTAAGTTACGTACTTCCACTGTACCACGTATAACATTATCCTTTACCAATGATATATTGATTACTTTAATATTATCATAGGATTCTAAATGACCATGATTGTTGTTATCGTTGTTGTTGTTATCAAAGTTTGAATTTATGATACTCGCTTGAATATCATTGTTATAGATTGTTGTCATGTTAAAAGTAGGAGACTCAATTATATTGTTGAACGTTGAAAGGTTATTAGTATATTCAACGGTCCCAGAAGCAGCATTTGCAGAAGCAATGCCAGTTGGAGCATTAGTATATGTAATATGATAGTCATCGAAATAATCTAAGTCAAAATCATCTTCGCTGTCATCGAAATTAAAATCCCATAGATTCTTATTACCCAATTTATTTCTAGTGGAGATATTAGGAGTCATTCTTGTTGCAGCAGCGGGTGTTGTTTCAGTGGTACTAGAGAACGGCGAGATACTATCTATTGGATAAAGTACTGGGGAAGTTTCATTAGATATACTTATTGGTTCATCATTAATATGAAAACTTTTAACAGTAGTTAACTGAGGAGCAAATCTAACGAATTTATAAGTGTTTGAAGAACTTGAATTGGAAGAAAATGATGTTGAGGATGCAGAAGAAATTGAAGACGTTGAGGATGCTATAGAAGAGGATAAAGTATCATGACGCGATAATTTTAGTGATGATTTCAATTTTTTCATGATGATTTTTTTTTATTATTAATTAAAATTAGTTAATTTAGTATTATTGTTAGGATGTAACTTATGGTTAATGTTATTATTTATTTTATAGCAAAATACTTTTAGGTAGATGTATGAGAACCAGATTTTACTAGAAGGGAGAAGTAGAGTTAATTAGATGAGGTAATATATAAAAAGATAAGAAAGGATACAGATGATGATGATGACGATAATTAAAGAGGAATGTAGGAGAAAAAAAACTCTAAACAATTAAAATGTACGATGGTGAAAAAATTCAGATATATATATATATATATATATGTGTGTGTGTGTGTTATTATCCCTTTGTTTTTTTGGTTTTATTTTTTTTTAACTCCTTTGATTGTAAATGAGAGATGAAGTTGAGATCAATAGAATAAGTGAAACGAATATATCAACAAAAGAGTATATTATCAACTGCAGATAAAGACAAAAGAACTGAGATATACGGAGAAAAGCAGATAATGTGAACAATAGGGCAAACAGGAGTAAGCATAAAATATAATACACTGGCCCAAACAACAATAAACTACTGAGTAAACAAAAAAGCAAAAAAATACATATAAAGAAAAAAACGCGAAAAAACAGATACGGTCCATGTCTGAAAAAAAAAATAAATAAATAAAAAAAATAAATAAATATATATCTATATATCTATATACCTATATCTATATCTATATATATATATATATAGATGCATAGATATAGTTCTGTTTTTTTCATGACTTATATTAAAGAGATGAATAATACTAGAAAGATTTCCGGTTTGAGAAAAAGAAGAAAAAAACACAATTAAAATAATAGTCTTTAATTCAACAAAACAACCAAACACACTATTATTTTTACTAATTGTGTTGTATTCATGTATCTGATAGATAACAATGGGTTCCGTTACCAAATTGGGAAAATGGAGCTCCTATTTTCCTTTGTTTTTGACTGCATCCCCCCACGAACTGTATTGTGTTTAATTGTTGTGCTTCCCCGTGGGGGGAGAATGGAAAGACAATATCCGGGATTCAGACTCTTTAACAGCCAGCAATGATTTTTTATTGTAGCCCATTTCTAGCGGATCTCGTTGCCGCAGATTCTAGAATTGTAATAAGGAAAAAAGATTTATTGTCATAATACAATATCACTTTGTTTCTGAGGTTATTTTCGGCTTTTTGTTTTATTATTTGACATTACAAAAAAGTTGAAAAAAAATTTTTTTTTTGTATTATTCTTTCTTGTATTCCCCCTTAAAAACTATCCTTTTTTTTTTTCCGGTTGTTAAAAAAAAAAAAAAAAAAAAAAAGGAAATTTGGGTGGAAAAAAAAATATTCCTGGATTATTTTACACTAAAACAGCAAACTTCATAGGAAACGAAAATGCGGGATATTTTTTATGCTGCAAGGAAATAAGATAAATTTGTCGAAGGGTTCTTTTCGAATGTCTGTGCCTACAGAACTAGTAGTAATTTCCCTCTATTTGCGAATAGCAGTGTCAACAAATCGCTGTGCAAGTACGTTTCATTTTTCATCCAAATTAAGAGATAGGGTAGTCTGTACAGTAAAAAGAATTTATGGTTTATTCTCATTATTATTATTATTTAAAAAAATCTTCTTAATTCCTCTTATACATAGATACAAGCACTATATGTCGCTTTTGCATATGACATAACTAATAATTGCTTATATCAAATGGTTTGGTTTGCAAAAAAAAAAAAAATTCAGACAGACAAATCAAAGTTTAAATATCGTTGACATATTTTATTTGTATAACTTTATAGTTTCTTTTTTTGTATTATAATGTTCAACAAAAAATAAATTGTGCATACCCAGACTGCGTAACTGCAAATACGTATATTTTGCACATGTCTTAATATACAAAAAAAAAGCAAGAAGAATAAGAATAAGAAAGAGAAAAATTTTCATAACTGCTCCTTCTCATTCCTTCCGTTTATTACTATGACAAAAATACTTCGTGCGCGACGTATAAAGCACTTAGAATACAAGGAAATAGTTGGTTAGACATCCTTAGGAAGGATTAAAAAACTAATAATAACACCAAAAACTGTCGTTGCATATTTAATAAATAATTAATAAAAATGAAATCTCTTACTTTTATTTCGTAGACAGTGATGCATCAGATTTGTTCATATCGTTTGAAACGAGTTCTTCTTTGTTTTTTTTATCAATATGTCCAGATAGGAAAAGATGAAAAAAATTTAAAGATCATCGAATTGATTTTGTAAAAAAAAAATATGACATTTAAATGAAGGTTTATATACTATTGGTTCCTCTATTCTTCAGTCTGTGCTCAATCTTTATACCTTTGAAATATTCTATGGAGGTAAAATTATCTTATATAAAAATACACATAAACAGACACACACACGCTCACGTACACACACACACACACACATATATATATATATATATATATATTCATAGACTGACTGATATTACTTCTATAAATTTTTTTTTTCTAATAAACTGTATACGTTATGTCCTTCGATAGTCCAGAAATTTATAGTGCACCAGTTTTACAAGGTCAAACTCCAAACGATGATGACAATACACAAATAATTAAGGCTTTTACAAATTTTTTATTAGATTTTAGATTCAATTCTCAATTCATCTATAGAGATCAATTAAGAAATTCTATTCTAATTAAAAGATTCGCACTAACTTTGAATTTAGAACATTTAATCTCTTATAATGAGGGTTTATATAATAAATTACTGGATGATCCATCGGATACTATACCCTTATTTGAAATTTCTATCACTCAAGTAGCTAAAAGAATGATTATTTTAAATAGAAACAGCAACAACAATAATAATAATAGTAATAGCAATATTAATATGGAAGAACAAGATGTCAACAATGTAACGACGTCATCTTCTAGTATCGATATTGATCCAAATTTAATTCCAAATTTCCAATTAATACTTAATTCGAATTCAAATCAAATTAGTCTACGAGATTTAAATTCTTCTTATGTCTCTAAAATTATCAGAATATCTGGTATAATCATTTCTACATCAGTTTTGTCTTCAAGAGCCACGCATTTACAATTGATGTGTAAAAATTGTAGACATACAACTTCTTTAAATATAAATAATACCACAGGCGGTATGAATAGTAATAATTTTGTATTACCACACTCGTGTCTGTCAAATAAGCAAAACTTGAATAACCCAACCTCTGCTACTCTAACAAACGATAATAATACTACAAATAATACAAATTGTGGCCCTGATCCATATATGATTATCCATGAATCGTCCCAATTTATTGACCAACAATTCTTAAAATTACAAGAGATCCCTGAATCTGTACCAATCGGTGAAATGCCAAGAAATATCACTATGTCCTGTGATAGATATTTGACTAATATGGTTGTCCCTGGTACGCGTGTCACTTGCATCGGTATTTATTCTATCTACAACTCCAAGAAATTTGGCTCAAATAGTGCTTCTGGTAACAATGGAGGTGGAAATGCTGTCGCTATCAGGACACCTTACATTAAAGTACTGGGTATTCAATCGATGGTAGACACAAATTCAAATCTTCATGCTAACTCTAATTCCGTATCATCTTTTAATACATTATTCACCGAGGAAGAGGAGGAGGAATTTCTGAAATTGTCGCGCCAAAAGAATATTTACTCTCTACTGGCTAAATCCATTGCACCTTCGATCTATGGTAATGAGGACATCAAAAAAGCGATTCTGTGTTTACTGATGGGAGGATCTAAAAAAATCTTGCCTGATGGAATGAGATTAAGAGGTGATATAAACGTTTTGTTATTGGGGGATCCAGGTACAGCTAAATCACAACTATTAAAATTTGTAGAAAAAGTGGCCCCCATCGCTGTTTATACGTCAGGTAAAGGTTCCTCTGCAGCAGGTTTGACTGCAAGTGTTCAAAGAGATCCAATGACTCGTGATTTTTTCTTGGAAGGTGGTGCTATGGTTCTCGCAGATGGTGGTGTTGTCTGTATCGATGAATTTGATAAAATGAGAGACGAAGATCGAGTAGCCATCCATGAAGCTATGGAACAACAGACTATATCTATCGCTAAAGCAGGTATCACTACAGTCTTAAATTCTAGGACAAGTGTATTGGCTGCTGCTAACCCAATATATGGTAGATATGATGAATCTAAATCACCTGGTGAAAATATTGACTTTCAAACTACAATTTTATCTAGGTTTGATATGATTTTTATTGTTAAAGATGAACATAATGAGGAAAGAGATATTTCAATTGCAAATCACGTTATTAATATTCATACTGGGAAAGTTTCACAAGATCAACAGTATCAAGAGAATAACGGTCAAGAGATTCCAATAGAGAAGTTGAAAAGATACATTCAATATTGTAAAATGAAGTGTGCACCAAGATTATCATCACAAGCAGCTACTAAATTATCATCTCAATTTGTGACTATTAGAAAGCAAGTATTAAGGAATGAGCTTGAAACTAGCGAAAGATCTACGATCCCTATCACTGTGCGTCAATTAGAGGCTATTATCCGTATCACTGAAGCATTGGCTAAATTGGAATTATCTCCAGTGGCACATGAAAAACACGTCGATGAAGCAATTAGATTATTTCAAGCATCCACTATGGATGCTGCATCTCAAGATGCTAGTACAGCATTGGCTAATTCTACAGGTAATAGAGGTAATAATCAAAACGGTCTAGGTGGTAACAACTTGATGGCAAGTATACGTTTAGTAGAACAAGAATTGAAAAGAAGATTACCTATCGGCTGGTCTACTTCTTACCAAACTTTGAAAAGAGAATTCGTTGACACTGGTAAATGTTCACAAATGGCCTTAGATAAAACTTTGTATATTTTGGAAAAACATGATACTATCCAATTAAGGTATCAAGGTCAGAATATTTATAGAAGTGGTGTTTGAATATTGTGTAGTTACTTGTTATTATCTATGTATAACCGGGTTGTGTAGATAGATATATATTTATATTGGTGTTGACTACATTTTTTGTAACTTTATAGAAATTTGTAAACGTGTATCTATTTCTGTATTATTATTCTTGTTACTAGTGGAATGGAACCATGCAGTAATAGATTTCAACACAAATTTGGATTGAGGATACCTGGTCACCATTAATTTGCATTACAGACCACTATTATATCTCGATTTTAATAATAATGTCTATTTTCTCTTCTAAACACCTTACGGGGAGATAGAAAAAATTGTTTAGATAGACAAAAGTGAAAAAATAAATTGAAAACTGAATAATTTCTTCTAAAGAAAAGTAATGAGAATGGAGAGGCCATCGAAGAGATGCTTAATAAGAGAGACCTTCATTTATAAGATGCCAACCCAATTATTTAAGTATTTTCAACTATAAATACATACATACATATAAGTATTTTGATGAAATTTATTGAACAAATAATAAGTTAACCTAATAGTTTTTAATACATCTTTGTTTAAATTAAGAGATTATATTTTTCTTTATTCCTAGACTACAAGCCCAAATATAAAATATATATCATGGCGTATGTTTAACTTTCATTCCATATATGAATATATATAGCCCTTAATTATTAGTTTTTTCTCAAGAAATATTTTACTAACAGTAGTTTATTTGATACGTAATTTACAATATTTCTTTACAGTGACCAATTATTAGATCGTCCAAAAATTGAATTAACCAAGGAAGAATTGAAACAACTGGAAGAATTTGAATTTAAACATGGCCCAATGTCACTAATCAATGATGCTATGTTGTCTAGAACACCAGTTATAATATCTTTGAGAAATAATCATAAGATTGTTGCAAGAGTGAAAGCATTTGATAGACATTGCAATATGGTTTTAGAAAATGTCAAAGAGTTATGGACAGAGAAGGAAAAGAATCAGACTGTAAATAAAGAAAGGTTTATAAGCAAACTATTCTTAAGGGGGGATTCTGTAATAGTGATTTTGAAAGCACCAGTACAATAAATAAAAATTACAATAAGTAATAGTAGAAGATAAAAGGAATAAGAAGGTGTAAAAATGTATTTTAGAGTATAAAATATGTTAGGGTTAATTAAATGCTGAGAGTAGTATCATATGGTAGTCGCATTTCTCTACTTCACTCTCTGTATAGTTTTTTTTATTTGAGGTTTCGATAGATTGTAATTATTTAATAAATATAATATATTACTATTATACAAATTATGCATAAATGGGCATATACAAATATATGAAATGCAAAGTTCTAAGATTCTTATTTTGCTATTACTATTCTTTGAATGTTCATTTCTCATTCTAATTACTCATTTAACAATTATTATCAGTTATTTAAAGTTCTTTAATGGATCTGTTTTAACATTTTTACGTTTTGTCACTTTACCTTTCTTATTGTGACGACCACTTTTTTTAGGATTACTGTAAGGAATAAAACCTAACTTCTTTTTGCTGAGTTGTTTTCTGGCAGCTTCAGGTAACAAATATTCAGGTATTCTCTTTAAATGTTCTTGTACCCTGGCAGGGTGTAGTTCCTTGTCGTGTCTTAATGTTTGTAACTCTTTTGGGTTTTCTTCAAAATGTCTCTTCAATTTTTCACTAGTTAATAGTTCTTCCCTCAATTCCTTGATTCTGGCTTCTCTAACTGCCACCTGGGTCACAGCACGGAACCCATCTTCTAGTCTATAACGGAAACCTTCTATCTGTTTTGGATCAAAAGAGTATGGTTGTAACTCAAGGCCTAATTTGCCTTGCTGTTTCACAATTCTGGAAAAAATCTTTTCATCTCTCTTTGCTGTTGGACATGAAGATGGTTTATGTTTACCAAATTCCTTTAATGGAACCACAAATGATATGGCAGTACCAGTTCTACCAGCACGTGCAGTTCTACCGATTCTATGTACGTATGATTTTGCTGTAGTTGGTAAATCAAAATTCAAAACACATGCCACGTTTTTGAAATCAACACCACGAGATACACCATATTCTTTATCTTTCTTAATCTCTATAGATTTGTTTTTCTTCTTATTGTCTTCGGCATTTGATTTATTCTCATTGACACTATCATCAGATTCTTTTATACTATTCTCTTTTAGGTTTTCTTCTTCTTCCTCATCTTCTTCTTGAAAATATTCTGAATCATCAGTAGCAATCAATAGATGATATAAATTCTTGTTGAATTGATCTACAATATGTTGCCTTGAATTGGATGGTAATTCACTGTTTAAGATACAAGACTTGATACCGAATTGTTCAAGAACCAATTTTAGTCTATATCCTCTATCAATGTTATTGACAAAGATTAATGTCTTTCCTTTAATTAAATTTAACTTAAAAATAACATAACATAATAGAAACTTATCAAATTCGGAGGTCTTGACATAGTATTGAATCAATTTAGTTTTATCTTTGTTAATTTCTTCGTCATTAAATTTTAATATAGCTGGAGAACGACAAAACTTTTTCTTTAACTCTTGGATATCGTCGTTTAATGTAGCACTCATCAAGAAAGTTTGTAAATTCTTCTTTAATGGTAAATATTCGGCAATCTTATTCAAATCCTCTTGGTAACCAAAAGTTAAAACTAAATCAACTTCATCAATAACTAAAAACTTTAAATTATCTAAAGATACGGAATTAATCTTGGTGTCTAATAGACTAGTCAATTTACCAGGTGTAGCAATAATAATCTCAGGTTTTTCTAAAAGCAAAGTATTCATTACAGATGATGGTAATTCTGCAGAAATATTCAAAGCTCTAATATCCTTGGAACAATACACAATCATCTTTTCCAAAACATTAAAAACTTGTTGAGCAAGTTCCCTAGTAGGTACTAATATGATACCTAAAGTATTACTCTCACTTTGAGGGTTTGTACTTGATTCATTTTTCTTATAATCCAGGATTGTTTGAATAACAGGTATCAAATAAGATAAAGTCTTACCGGAACCAGTGGCAGCTTTAGCAATAATATCTCTCTTTTGTTGAAGTGCTAATGGAATTGCATGAGATTGAATTAATGTGGGGTGGGTAAAGCCAGCTCCCTTCACAGCCTGCAATAATCTTGAATCCAGTTGGAAAGATTCAAAATTGATTGAATCATCAATATAAACATCGGCAGCTAATTCTTTATTAGTTTTTTTGCTCATCTTGGACTTGTTTGGTTGTTGATTCTTGTTATAATAAAAGAGGAAATAACAGAAATCTCGTATATACCTGATTTTTCTAATATAATTTGAATACTTTGTATGGTTACTGTTTAACTGAATATGAGATGTGATGAGATGAGATGACCTTCTTCTTTAAAAATTTAAATTTCATTTTTTATTTTTTTTTTCTGGTCTTTTTCAAAATTTTATTTTTCGAAAATTCAAATATTTTTTGAAGAACGTTGCAAATGATCGAGATTAAATAAAAATAAACCCACTTAGGAGAGGCTAGCGAGATTGCTACATTTTATAGTTCACGTAGGACTGGTTATGTTTAGCTATTGGACTCCATTAGGGCGAGATTTGTGTTACAACTCGAGTCATTGTTACAGTTGAGAAGCCATTATTGACTCTAGAAAGATGATGGATAGATTAACATTGACCGAGTTATTAAGTTACTTTATTTCCTACTACTCTATATATGTATGTATGTATATACATGCATGTTTATGTCTTTCAGAGGGCGAACTTATGTTGTGTCACTGTTTGCTATCCTCAATCGTTAGTACTCCTTTTAATGTGTACGTGTATGTGTATATGTATTTTTTTTTCAACATAATGTTGAGACTAAGTCACCTCCGATACTTAATATACTTTCTACTCTACCTTTCAATGGATTGGAGTTACATTCCTCGACTTTCATATTAGTGAAATTAACTTTTGCTATATGCTTCCCAAGAGTGACTACACCTATAATATCAGTATTTGTTTTCTTAAGCTCTGTTCCATTTTTCTCATTCAAATTTAAAGAAAAGGCGTCACCAAATTGTTCCTTAAATAATTCAACCACTTTTTTAATTTTCCACGTTATTTCATGTTGCTGGACAAGAATATCTTCCTCATAATAGTTTCCAAACTCTTTAGCGTGGTCATGATTGCAATGACGACTACTCATTTTTACACTTGCAGGGGCAGAATCAACAGACATTAAAATTGCAATTACTGAATCTGCAATAGTATCGGTTACTAATCCCTGTGTCCATTCCACGATGGCTACTGATCCTACTAAGGTTACATGTATATCTCCCATAATTTGTAAAACCAATTTTTGATCCTCCTTAGATTTAATTTCTTGCTTTTCGTCTTTTATTTTACTCTCTCCAGTGATGTTTTCATCATCCTGCAGTATTGTTATATCGCCAAACATTTGACAAATATGCCAATATACTAACTCTTTCTTACAATTTATCTTTAATGTTTGTCTTTCCTTCAAAATAGTCGTAGATAATTCTGTATGATGCTCCCTTAAATCTGATAATGAGACTAGATTTAAATCGAAATTCTTGTCATCTGATACTAACAACCCAGAAACAATAATTTCCTTATCAAAATCACTTTCGGTTTTAATCATTTTATCTTCAATGTTCTCTTCTTTAATACCACTATTAATTGTTTCGATTTTTACATCTTTTGTCACAGAATCTTCTTCTATTTTGATATCTTTAGTTTCCTCTTCGTGTTTGATATCACCAATATCACTCTCCTCTTTATATATTTCATCTACAATATTACCAATAGCTTTAGCAATCTTAATGCCTTTAAATTCTATGTTTACTTCAACTGAGTTTCGTGGGTTATATACATGAACTTCATTCTCTGTACCCTTCAAAGAGGAAAAATTTGATAATAGAGCAGATTTTAATCTACCCATAGGATTAGATTCACCATGAACTAATATGATGTTAGAAGCATGAATTTTTTCAATGAATTCAAGATTTTCTTGGAAGTCAACATGTGCAGCAAAAGATATTTCTTCCACTTGACAGCGTCTGGGAATTGAAATTTCTGGGTTATTAACGGAGGGAATTGTATCTGGTTCCAATATTATATATTTAGCCATTGTTCCTTCAACCGAATAACCTGTTATCAAAATTAAATTTTTTTCCTCAGGGCACCATTTCTCTAATAAATCTCTTGAAATACCACTTTGTAGCATCCCAGGTGAGGCTAACATGACACTGGGGCCAAAATCTTCAAAATCATCTAAATTCTTTAGATACGCTATGTTTTTAAAGATAAATGGGTTCGTTTGTGAATTTCTAAATTTTTTACGTATATCATCATTCATCATATTAACATATGTTTGGTATACACTCATACATTTTCTGGCTAGATCAGAGGCATAATATATTGGCACTTGTCCATTTCCTAATTCTTCAGAATGGTTTTGCCAATATTCTTCTAACACAAGCATTAATTCTTGTGCTCTTCCTAATGCAAATACAGGCATTAAAACTCTACCACCTTTACCAACGGTAGAATGTATTAGTTGAGTAAGTTTCTTTTCTCTGTGCAAACGTGGTTCATGCGTAGCTGTACCAAAAGTTGATTCAACAATAAGAACATCAGAAGGCTGTGGTGGAACCTCAGCAGAATTTAAGTGACGATCCACCTCTCTAGAATAGTCCCCAGTGAATAAAATTTTTAACCCTGCTATCTCTATCTGAAACATTGCAGCACCAAGAACATGACCTGCATGGAAGGCGGTAAATTTAATACCATTAACTTCTATTGTGGAGTGATAATCAACAGTCTCAATCTTGTCAAAAGATTCAACTAAATCTTCATCCGTATATAAAGATTCTTCATCGCTTGTTGGATCTGTACCAATACTTGTTACTCTAACAAAGTCTCGAAGTAGCCATCTATATATAGCTTTAGTTGGATGCGTCATGAATACTCTCCCTTTAAATGGAGTTCTTTGCATTACATACGGAAGTGATGCGGCATGGTCTAAATGGAAATGTGAAATTAATAGAATATCAACGGATTCTAAATCAAAATCATCATAGAAAGGAAGGGATGCCATTCCCTTGTGGGCAGGGTGTATACCTGCATCTAACATGACAGTTTTTCCTTTGTATTGTAGAATATGGCATGATCTCCCTACTTCATTACCACCACCCAGAGCAAAAAATTTAAATGTGTGATCAGATGGTTGTGACATCTTATACTTTGAGAGAGTCCCCTTGTTATTTGGAATTGACTGTAATACAAAATTTGCAACCTTTAGATTCCTTCTCTTTTATAAATATATCTGTTTAGAAGATGTCCTTACGTAAATAGATATGATCTTATATAAATGGAACAACTGCATAATAAGCTTTTCATAAATATTTTTTCGTATATAAAAAAAATTTACTAAGAAGTGGGTAGTGTTTAAAGAAAGTAGTATTGATAAAAAACACACAATTAGTGGTAAGAATAGAATAGTTTATTCCAACATTACATGCCAGCTACTGGTCGATAAACCATCTAGCAGAACATTCTAATTTTATAATATACACATATACACAGTATTGATCTTCATATAAGGAAATAATTACTAACTTAATCTATCTTGTTTATGGCATGATATAATATTTTGTAAGTCATATAATATTATGTAAGTTGTATAATACTATGTAAGAAAACCGTAGTCGTCGTTAATAGTCCAAAATTCTTCCGCCGGTATAGCAGAAATGGTTTTTTCGGATTCAAGATATCTACCAGCGATATTTCTAATAAAACTGTTGTTTCTTTCATTATCATTAGTAAAACTGTGATTAAGATTGGGATGGTTATTAATCATATAGACAGATCTATCATTATGTTGTTGATGCTGTTGCGGTATCGGTACAGAATTAAGCCCAAAAACACTACTATCAGGTGTTCCCAGTGCTTTGTTAACTGGGGTTTGTCTTTGATAATCATTATTGCCCTTCACTGATAAGTCATTGTTCTGCTCTGAATTAAAGGATTTCTGATGAAGAGGTTGTGGTCTATAATGGGGAATATTGGGCTGCTGTTGCGTACTTTCTGCAATAATTTGATTTTGGGTTGCCTGCTGAGATTGTGAAGGGTAAGTGTCTGTATCGTCATTCATGTTTACCCTGACACCATTTACAAGAGAATCGTTAGTCCAATTTGATATGTTGCTAATCATATTATGAGTCCAGTTATTGATTAACACACTACTCCTTGTCCTAATAAGAGGTTTTGTCGCTTTGGAAATATGTGCATCAATTGGAATTTCGTTTTTAGCATGCTTATCAAAATATGGTTCATTTGGAATACTGGAAAAGTTATTTGAATTCTTTGTTGTTATATCAGACATATTTGTAGGATTCTGGTTTGCCACTTGTGGTATGAGCGTGTTATTATTATAAGAGTTATTTGATGCTGAAGGTAGCATGATATTTTTGTTCCTAGTCACAATATTATTTGTAGAATTGGTGTAGAAATTAATGTCATAATTGAATTGCATATTTGGAAGGATATGACTACTCATTGGTTTATTTGGTGCATAATTAAAAGAAGAAAGATAGTTCTGTAAGTTTTGTTGGGCCACCTGTTGTTGAATATAGGCTTGTTGTTGATATGTTTTCCAATTTAAGTCGTCATTATTGAGTGGTTTATTTAAAACATATTGTTGTTGTACTTGTTCGTTAAAATCGAAATTAGTTTTAGTATTATTGGTATTTCTTATTCTATTGTCTTCTCTTTCATGATTCAGTAAATGGGCGAGACTTTTGGGTAGACTATGTTTTTCTAGATCAGTTTGTTTCTTTTTGAATTTACGTTGTTCTTCGAGATCTACTTGTGATATTTCTACGAAACCAGCATGCTCTTCAGCTTGACCCACACCAAATACTCTTTTTATTGCAGGAGGCATGCCACGAGAGTTTAGTGCATGTCCATTATTATTGCCTTCAGATTGACTATGTTGAAAACTTCCTTCAAAACCTTCCACATGTCCTGGTACATTTGATTGTATGGTGTTGTTTGAAATATTCTTGTTACTCTGTGAAATGTATATCAATTGAGAAGAATTTGGTCCACAACGTGTAATCAAGTTTCCTATTGTCGCATTCATTAGTTCGTCAAAAGTATCTCTAAATACACGGGCAAATTTTGATCTCTCAGTCATGGAATATAAACACACAGAGCATGCTCTCAAATCGTCCATACTGGAGAATAGACTAGCACTTACTAGTGGACGTGTATGTGTTGATTCATCACCTAGTTCTTTTCTTCTTTTATCATCATAATTTCTTGATAGCCACATACAATAAACTAATGTGACGCCGGCTTCGAACACTGTGTGGATAGCTGGTGTAGAATGGCCGCTAATGGTTCTTTGGTGGAAAATCTTATATAATTGACATATTTGGCCCGCAGCAGCTTGGCATTCTCTAAATAATCTATCTTCTGGTCTGAGAAATTCTAAATATGGTTGTATTAATAATCGTACAGATCTATAATAATATAACTTAAGCGTTTCATTTTCAAAATTTTTTACATCTGTAGTAGAACATGTAGCTCTCCACAACTCTAATTGTCTGAAATATTCATTTACTTTCGGGAGTTGATATTTTCTCATTTCTGTTGATTCTTTACTATCATCAGAGAATATTTGTAACTCTTCTATGAAACGAGATTCAAGTCTCCTTAATCTTAATGATTGATTAACAAAATAGATATTTTTCACTTCCTTTGTTCTGTTTTCATTATCTGTGTTTTCATCAAAATATGGTAAATTTATGTCTGATTCGCTAATCGTGAAGGGTTTGCTGACAGCTTCACATATCATTCTTTCTAAGAGATAAACACACCAGAAAAGTCTCAATTTTTTAGATGCGAATGGCTCATCGCGGACCCATTGCCTTATCAAAAGCTTTGTCTTGCAGATGTCCATTATATCTTTCATTATATCGTATAAAACCAATGAATCTCTATCTGTTCTTATCAGATACAAGACCAAAAGAGTCAATAACTCGATTTTATGAATATCACTGAAATCTCCACCGCACTTGGTGATATGCCTTACAGCAGTACTAAAATATCTGATGGGTTTGTGGCCTTTATATTTACCGGTTGTTTTTTGCATACATGCAGCGATGCTAAAGACCAACCACATTCTACCGCATTCAAAATGGAATTCAGCGTTGGAATATGAATATATATTGTTCTTAGCGTAATTATCATGAAAGGAACAAATTTCTTCTTCGTCAAGTAAAGGATATTTAAATTGTAATCTAGTGAAAAATGTATCTAAAAATGTTTTTGATAAATCTAGATTAAATTCAAATGCAGGATAATAAAGGAAATCAATCTTGGCAAAATATTTGGCAAAGATACAATTATTAAAATCAATAGAGTCTAAGGAATCAGACGATAGTGCAGGTATGGAATCATGTGGGTTATCGATCCCTAAAGATGGTATAAATTCACTTGAATTTGATGTATGTTTATCTTTAATAATATTTTTGTTTTCTGCTATGGGTAAACTTGCCACGGTAGATTCCAAATCTTCAATTTCACCTAACAAATGGGTGATTTTTTTATAATGATTCAATCTCTTGGTAAAGACCGCACCACCGATAGGTAAATCTATAAGTTTTTCTAAATATTGCAGTTTTCTTTCCAAGAATGTAGTGTATTGGTCTCTACCAGAGTTGTCGTATCTTTTGTTGACTCTTCCCTTTAATTTTTTCTGCGGTTTTTCCATTGTCTGTCGTTCAACTTTTAAATTGTTTTCACTATTTGATAAAGAGGATTCAAAAGGTGTAATTTCATCAGAAAGACAATTAATTGATGATACCTCCGTGGTAGTGTCATGTGATGATTCAGTGGTACTGGGCGAAGCCATTAGTGAAGCTGGAGCACTGAAATGATTTGAAGAAGTTGCGCTTCTTTTGTGCGTATTTGCTACTTGCTCTAGTAATTTAGCAGTAGGTGTTGAGTGTCTTAAGTCTGTTTGTTCTTCTACACCTTCAACTTCTGGCATTTGGATATCTGGTGGGGGTTCAGTAGTCTTTTTAATAGTTGGTCGGTGATAACCTGCAGGTTGGACGCATTTGACGGCCGCTCTTAGACACGCTGTACAACTGGGTAGTTTTTGGTCACACTTCTGTTTTCTTCTTTTACATAACAAACATGATTTCGATCTCCCTTTTTTATCCTTTAATAGAATGTCACTTCTATTTCCAGCCAACTGCACTTCTTTTTGGAATCTTTCTATGTTCTGCCTACTAATTTCTTTCTTTGGTCTTCCCATTATGTGTCAAAGAAGAGTAAAAGGTTAGAAGAACTCTATAAAAATCAAAAAGAGAGAGGGGATGATATGGTGATAATTTATAGCGGTAAATGTTGTTTTTATTTATTTTTATTTTTCTTGTTTTTTTTTATCTGTAGCCGTCCCTTCGACTTACTGATTAATAACAATTATTTGGTAAAAAATAGTAGTATATCAAAATAAAAAGAGTTTTATTTATATAGCTAAAATATTGGTTGTATTGTTTTCTTTTTGTTTTTGCTTTGTTTTTGTTTAGTTTTCGATTAATATAGAGAGGGAAGAAAGTAATAAATGAGGTTTTGCTTTGAACAAGAATAGAAAGGAAACGCTAATTGCTAAAAAAAAAAGATAAAGATAAAGATAAAGATAAAGAAACTCTGAAACCTAATTCTAATTATTTATATTTATATTTTTTATAATGTTTCGTTACCTTTATTGGTTGTGATTGACAGTTGATGGTTGTTATGAATGTAGTTTTACTTATTAGAACGAACACACATCGAATCCTTGTTTGCAAACACAAGAAAGAAATAAAATAGAATAAAATAGAATAAAATAAATATGGAAAATAATATCAAACCGTCGTTACAGGAAAATAGTAATGATGGTGAGAGAAACAAAGAAAATAGAGAGAGGAAAATAAACTACAGGGCATTTTTAAAAGGAACATAGGAAAACAATGTGTGGGAATATAAAGAATGTCTATTTATATATAGGAAAGTAAGTTTGACAGCGATATGAAAAACGCCAAAACGATAACTGAGATCCGAGATTATTTCGAATAAAATCCAAAGAAAATAAAAACAAAGAAAAAAAAAAAGGAAAGTCAGCTTTGTTTAAATTTGAATGGTCCAAGACAAATCTGGAAAAAAAATTTTTCCCGAGATTTTCGAATTAGGGAATACGTCCATTGTTTTGCACGTCAAAAAACAATTGAAATTTCATATTATGTAAGAAAAACCACATATCTCAAAAAAACAAAAAACAAAAAACAAAAAAACAAAACAAAACAAAACAAAACAAAAAAATAAAAACAAAGACGTTTGATGTCAACTCGATAAAGGCAAGGTTGAAAAAGTAACTATCCCTCGAACAAATATAGGGATAAGAAAAAATTACAAATCAGAAAAAAAAAAAAATAAAAAACAGAAAAAAAAAAACCGCAGATATAACACCGACACAAATAAGGTCGGGCGGGAAACAATTATTATGGGTTTTCCTACCTGCCGTAGTGATTTAAAGTGAGGGTTTTGTAGAAAAACATCCTAGATCCATTCCATTTACATGAATTTCCTATTATGTAAGATTCAGATGGAATAAAGAGTTATTATTAATAATTTAAGACAACCCAAATAATAACTTCTCTTCATTTACGTAGGGTTGTAAAAACTTTTTCCCTAGACACATACGTTTATTTTTGCCAAGACTCTTCTGTGTGAAAAATATTCAAGAGGGCATACCTCCAATGGTGATGCGTTTCCCTCCCCAACAATTCTGCTTTTATCTCTTCTGTGTTGCCTATTTGGGGAAGATTTAGTGGAAGGTTGGAAGAGATGGTGAATAAATAAAAATAAAGAAGGATGTGGGATGATTTGTGAAATTTTATCATATTATTTAGATTGGTAAAGGGATGAGGACGGAGGCATTAGATGTCTCTCCTTCCATAACCCTTGAAATGTTTTCTTTTTTTTATTTTTTTTTTTTGTAATTGATAGACAACCAGTCATCTTTCGGCTTAGGTGTTTAAGTATTTGCAGGTAAGATATTTTTGAATATATATTTTTGTTATGAAGCTGTTGGGAAGCTATGATGGAATATTATCATTATTATTATTATTATTATTATTATTATTATTATTATTATTATTATTATTATTATTATTATTATTATTATTATTATTATTATTATTATTATTATTATTATTATTATTATTATATGTGTGTGTTCGTGTGTGTGTAAAGATAAATAAGGAAAAGTAAAAATCTGAAAAACATATTGACATCTCCTGTTAATAATATGTTTTATAAGAAAATCAAACTAACCAAATGAATAAAAGAAAGAAAGAAAGAAAAAAGAATGCAGTTTAATAATGAATATAGAAGTTGGAGAGACAAGGGATGAGGTATCGGTAATATTTGCACAGGTTAAATAATAGGAAAATGTAGGGGTCTCAACAACTGTAATATCAATTCTCTTGATCATTCAACATAGAAAGAATAATTTGGTGTTCTTCTAATTGTTGCTGTCTTTTTTTCTCCTCGTTTGCCCTCTTATGTTCTAAATGTCTCTGTTGACTTTTCTTGTCCTTTGAACGCTTATTCTGTATAGCTAACTTCTTAATAGCCTCCTCTCTCTCAGTAAGTCCACCGCCATTCTTATATCTTTCAATCTCTAAGGCCATCTTCTCTCTAGCTATCACTCGGTTTTGTGCCCTTGATCTGGTGGATTGACAACTTACAACTATTCCGGTAGGAATGTGTTTCAATTGAACTTTAGAATTACATTTATTTATTTTTTGTCCACCAGGTCCTCTTCCACCATGCAGGAAACTTTCTTCACATTCAGCCTCCATCTCTTTAGTAAATTTCGGTCTTGGAGGTAATTTGTATCTTTTGATGAGTAACGGAAGTAAAGTAGTAAAATTTCGTTTCATTCTTTATCTTTCTATCCGTGTTCCTCTGTGTGTGTGTGTGTGTGTGTGTGTGTGTGTGTGTGTGTGTGTGTGTGCCAATAATATATCTTTATTGGTATTTTTTATTTTATTTTATTTTATTTTATTTTAAAGAAAGATTTCCTTTTCTTTTATTTAGCTTTCAACTATCAAATTATCGAAGTTATCTTCTTATGTAGTGTTCTTTATTTGCAAGGTTGTATTGGTGTTTTAAAAAGAAAAAAGTTTGGGTTTTTTCTTTCTGTTTTTTTTTTTTCTTATTCACAATTTTACGATTTCACTCTCTTGCTAACCTTTGAAATATTCTATTTTAAAGAAATTATTCCTAAATTCAATGATCATAGTCTTTTGCCCCTCCTCCCCTCCCCCTCCAACACATCTTAAAATGTTTTAAGCCGAATATACTTGTCTATATGTATATATATATACAAATATATCTTCATATGGAGACTTGATAATTGACCTTAAAATAACAATAAATACAGAAAAATCTGACGTACATGTTTTCAAGTTTTGTGCAAGCTATCATATTGAATACTTCGAAAAGATATGTCAGATACGGTTCTCCATTATTATCAATACGAAGGGGAATTCAATTAACTGGAACTAATAATCATAATAGGAGTCCAGTGTTATTAACGTCTAATTCTATATCTACCCCCACCCATGGCAGTGTCTCTAATTCCAAATCCACTGTTAAAAACGGGGGCACTCATATTAATAACAAATATTTCGACAAGTCCGATGGCAGTGATTTAATAAAGACACTATCTGAACAATTGATATTAGAGACTACAATGAATTTACATAAACCGACCTCTGCAGAAAATCAAGTGGATACATTGTCTCTGTATCGGGATCTGCTGACCTGTTTCACCCCTGGGCAGAGTAGAGCTATTATGTCTACGATTTTATATTTTTTAAATGAACAATTTTACATGGATTATAACGATAAATTCTTGAGAGACTTCGAGATCGACAAGCAGGACCATTTATTTAATTCTTTACAGAGTGAAATTCAATATACTATTACTAATAATCGTGACACTGAATTGAATAAGCACCATTTATTGTTGATGAGGTTGAAAAGGGATTTGGATTCTGTTGTAGATGAAATCAACGAATTGATTATTGATCAGTACGAGAAAAACTGTAAATTGGAGTTCCATGAACATAAAAATGAAAACACTTTATTGTACAAGAGGATTAATCTAAATTTGAATGATTGTTCTAACAAAATCACTATTCAGATTACATCGGGTATTAAGTCGGAGATTGAAACGCTAAGATGGCAGACAACAAGAAGTGGGCTGCTTGCAGTAGTTATCATGGCGTCATCGTTCATGATCGTTGTGAACATTTCCAATAAAAAATCTAGAAACATTGCACCCGATATATTAGTGGAAGGAGATTCGGATAAAAATGAAGATCAGAGAAACGATGATGAGATTATGGACATTGAGGTTATATAAGTGCTAATGGAGGAATGAGGGAAGGAAGAAAAAGCTCAAACAAAAAAAAGAAAGAAAGAAAGAGAAGAAAAGAAAAGATAAATACTAAATAGATGTATAGGAATAAATTAAAAAAAAAAAAGAAAAAAACGATCATCATAATTTGCTTTTATCTATTCTGCTTTTTTTAGCAGAAAGTTTCCTGTCACGCAACAAAGCAAACCTTCTCTGAGGTTCACCATTACGCCAGAATGGTAAAGCACCATGAACTTCATTTGAATTTGCTAACATCAAAGTGTTAACAGTATCATTGCTTGCCCTTAGAACGGTTTTCATTTGTAAACACGCAGGTAGATACAAAGGTTTAATCTTTTCCTTTAAATCTCTGATAATCTGATTATTGAAAGTCTCAACACTTACAGGATCTGACCCCATAGAATAATCTTTGACTATGACTGTATTTAAAATTTCATGGAAATATAATTTTTCACCAAAGATCAATTTACTAAAACTTTTATTCCAGCCGATTTTTGTTGGTAAAGTTATCGAAGTGGCACCTTCACAAGATAACCCTAATCTTGCAAAGGGGAACTGTAGGAAATTGGTCTCTGATTTAGCGTCCATAGCGTAGACCATATCGCATAGAAGAACTATAGCGGCACTTAATCCGATAGCAGACCCATTGAGACATGCGATAAGGATCTTTGAATGATTAATAAAAGAACTAGTGATATATTGATTTTTAGACAGAAACTGTTCGAGCCACAACCTCAACTCATAGGAGTCATCACCACTTGGATTATTTGATATAGTGTTAAAATCTGCACCGGATGAGAAAAATGTACCTGAACTTTGTAAGATTGTGAAATATATTTTGTTGTCGTTCTCTGCTATTTCTAGTAGTCTTGTTATATAAAGAAAATCATCATATGACATGGAATTTAAGGTCTGTGGATTGTTTAGTTTTATGATGAAGAATGGATAATTTATAGAAAAGGAAATTTTGGATTCCGGTTTAATTGTGGACATGACACTATATTTATATATATATATGTATATGTATATACGTGTGTGTGTGTGTGTGTGTGTATTTGATAATTGTTTTTAATCTAATTTGAGATTACAACTTTATATAAGTTTCTTATTGAAGTCTGCAGAGGTGTGGGAAAAGTTTTATAGTGTGAAAGAAGGAAAACAGAACTGAAGTGGTTAATTGCTTGTGTTATGCAAGAAAAATGGTCATATACGCAAATACTCAAATGAATGAACAAATAAATAAAGGAGAAAGGATATAAGCTAAATTAAAATTTGTGTGAATAAGTATGCTGTAAACTTATGATGCTTGTCTACTGTTTTGTGTTATTGTCAAAAAAAGATAAGGTAACACTGTTGTTTATCCCCTGCAATAGATTAAGGGTCATTACCTGTCTGTATAAATCAATAACAAGACACATACATACATACACACTTACTTACTTATATATGTATACATACGTACATATAGATACGTTTACAGGTATGTATATGTGTTCATATTAGTGTTGTACATTTTGTGTGTACAATCAACTTGGGGAATGCAGGGGGGAGGAAAGAACAACGGGGGGGCAGTTTACATATTAACTCCGAAGAAGCTTGTCACAGGGTAAAATATTCACCTTTAATATATAATGTAAGGACAACAGCAACTGCACTATACAATGCAGATGTCTGTTAGTATGTGAGCAGTTGAGCTTAGGAGAGATCTGCGTCTACATAGCAGGAGTATGGGTGTATGTATGTGTGTGTGCTATCATTTCGCTCCAGACGTTTTGTTTCTTTCAGCAGTTTTGTTGAGAGTTATTGGTGTATAACACCACCCTTTTTGAAGATGTCAAGACGTCATTACGTGTCAAGATGCTTGTAGTCGGAGCTAGAAGAAAGAGTACTCTGACTCTAATATCTCATCTGGCAATCTGATGTAGGATCAAGCGTCACCTCATGACAGGTGTTGTTGTAGTTGTAGTCGTTGTTACTGTTGCTTTACTTGCAGCTACCTCCTTGTTACAGTAGTGTGAGGGTGTCTGGGTTGTTCTGTTGGATATTCCTGCAAATTTTTTGTTTGTTTCTTTTTGTTTCCTAGTATCCCCCAAGCACCAATTTGGAGATGAGATGAGATGAGATGAGACTAGATGAGATGGGATGAGTCAAGAGATGGACGTTAAAAGAGAAAGTGTATGTGCAGGATAAAGAGAGACAGAGATTTGCTTCTAGAGTCTACTGTGTGTATGTGGTGGTTTCGGCAAAAATTAACAAGTTAGAGCAAGCATATACCTACATATATAACTTCATCTGGTTGAATACAACCGACAGTATTATAGTGTTGCCTCGATATGTCAGACGTAGAATCATTGACCTGTGGTAATTTATTTGAGGAACCAGAGAATTTCCGTCCACCTCCACCTGAACCGCATTTTGCCAACTATGAGCGTTCCTATATATCGCCAAAATCTAGGTCTAAGCAAAAATCAATCGAATTAAGATTGGTCGGTTCCTCCCCGCTGTGGGGTCATCTGCTTTGGAACGCAGGGATCTATACTGCTAAACATTTGGATCTCCATCCTGAGTTGGTCCTCGATAAAAACGTCCTTGAATTGGGTGCTGCTGGTGCTTTACCTTCCGTAGTCGCTGGGCTTATCGGTGCAAGACGTGTGGTGACTACCGACTATCCCGATGTTGATTTAATCGATAACATTAAACATAATGTTCGTAGTCTGGAGAATGTCTCTGTGGAAGGCTATATATGGGGGAATCAATATGATGATATAATAAAACATTTAACTGACGGTGACCATGAAAAAAAATTCCAATTAATCATCTTAAGTGATCTAGTATTCAATCATACCGAACATGATAAATTATTGAAAACTACAAAGGACTTATTATCCAAGGATGGTAAAGCTTTAGTTGTATTCTCTCCACATAGACCGCATCTATTGGATGCAGACCTGGATTTCTTTAAGAAAGCTCGAGAAGAGTATGAGTTCAATGTGGAAAAGATTGAAATGGTTAATTGGAAACCAATGTTTGACGGTGATGCTGGTCCTGCCGAGGTTAGATCTCGTATTTATGCATATTATTTAACTTTAAAGTAAAACTAATGTATGTATGTATGTATATATATATAATCTATGTATTTATACAGGTAATAGAACAGATGATACTAAACTGTATACAATTTTTCTCTTTTTCTTTTTTTTGTTTTTTTTTTGGTTTAGTTCTCTTTCAAAGACTCGATGTGTTTTTTTATCCATGTAAACTAATAGTATAGTAACTTTATTTACTATTGTTAGCATATATTTTCATTAAAGAACTTGACATTACAACTCCGCGCAGATTGTTCTACTGTAGTGTTTCATATTTTTGTTTCTATAGTTTATTAGTATTAGATGCAGAAAAAATTAAAAAGGTAGCAAAAAAAAATAAAAAAGAACAAAAATAGAAGAGCAGAGAATAAAAATGAGAGTAGAAGGTAGTAAAGAATGAATGTATACTTGTGTGTAATAATATTAACTAGAATGATTTGGTTTCATCATTGACATCAACCTTAATTCAAATATGATTTATGAAAAACGAAGAGTAAAGGAGATCATACAAAATTTTGTTTTAAGTAGGTATATCCACATTGTGTGAAGACTTGACCATCTTGATCAAAAGCGTAGCATGTAGTACCAGTTGCGCATTCCATTGTAACCCATGACCCGAAGTTACACATAGCAAACTTACCATCACTAGAACATGCTAATTCACCATCTGTACATGTAGATTCGCCATTGTATTTACCCTCTGAATATAATTCGTTTAATTTTCGAGCATGCTCATGAGCTGCATTGGATGATATGGGTGTGGCAGAGGTGGTGACTGTGGTAACTGCAGTAGTGGTGGAGCTAGTGCTAGTAGATGGTGAGGCGGAAACTGGATATAGGGTTGAAGTAATGTGTTTAATGGATGATGTCCCAGTAGGGGTAGAATCACTGGTAGTAGCTGTAGCAATGGCAGTAGAAGTAGCAGGTGCTAATGTAGATGTCATTTTACTTAATGTACCGACAAAAGTGGCAACAGAGGATGGAATGGTAGTAGTATCAGTGCTGATGAGAATATCATTTGGTTGGAAACTAGCAATACTCACTGGTAGAGGAGTAGATACAGAGGTGGAATCAGAGTCATCAGAAACAGTTGAAGTTGATGAGACTTGTTCTGTTGTTGTTGGAGCAACAATATCTTGAGAAGTTATACTATCATTGTTGGTGGCGGTGCTGGTGGTAATGGAAGCAATAGAAGCAGTGGATGTTGTGGTGGTGGAGCTGGACATAGAAATAGAAATTGGTGATAAAGTAGTGGTTTCCCTGTTATACGATGAAGAAGACGAAATAACGGAATTGGAAGTCGTAGTGGTGAATACAGTGGTGGTAGCTGGTGTTAGTGTGGAAGTAACCCTAATGCCGGAGGAGGAGAACATTACAGCTGTAGCAGAAGATACTACTGAGGATAAAGTAGATGTTACTTCGCTTGAAGAAGAGGTTAATACGGAGATAGCAGATGAAGAAGTTGAAATAAAAGATAAGGTAGAGGAAGAAATAGTAGAGGAAGAAATAGTAGAGGAAGAAATAGTAGAGGAAGAAATAGTAGAGGAAGAAATAGTAGAGGAAGAAATAGTAGAGGAAGAAATAGTAGAGGAAGAAATAGTAGAGGAAGAGGCAGTAGAGGAAGAGGCAGTAGAGGAAGAGATAGTATAGGAAGAGGCAGTAGAGGAAGAGGCAGTAGAGGAAGAGGCAGTAGAAGACGTGGAGCTAGAAGAATTATCATTTAAAAGAGCTTCAATATTCTCAATATAACTTTCATCATCAATCTCATAAGTGGAAGCTTGAGAAGCGTCCCAAATGGATATACCACCGAAATGTTCAGATTCTTTAATTGAATCAATAGTCTCTTTCAATAAAGTCAAAGAAGATATAAACCCTGTACTTGCAGCAGTTGGAGAACCAGGCAAACCTAAGAATAATTTGATATTAGGGTTTGGGGACACATTTGTGGCATAATTTTCCCATTCATCCCAATTGAATTGTTTGTCTACATTACAATAATTGTTATAGAATTGGATGAAGGCAAAATCCACTTCAGAGTTGGTTAGTAGTTCGCCTACGGAAGCATCTGGGTAAGGACATTGTGGAGCAGCAGAGATATAGTATTGTTTAGAACCTTCTTTGAAAAGCTCTCTTAATTTGTTGACCAAAGCTGAATAACCCGATGGATTATTGTTTTCAATGTCGAAATCAAAACCATCAATCAACGCAGAATCGAATGGACGATCGACGGAAGTTGAATTGGATCCTTCACCAAAAGTATTCCATAAAGTTTGAGCAAAAGTTTCAGCTTCTTCATCTGTAGTGAAACCGTAAGACCCGGAAGAACCACCTAATGATAGCAGAATTTTTTTATCTAAAGACTGACATGTTTCAATATCCGAAGCAATTTCAGTACAATGTAGTAGAGTTGAATCATCACTGAAAGTATCAGAACAAGCATTAGCAAAATTTAATCCTAATGGATCTGGAAAAACATTTAAAAATGAAAGAATAAAAATGGTTGCATTGGAAGATTGACAATATTCAGATAACCTTCGTTGATTACCTTCAGAGTTTTGACCCCAATAGACAGCAATATTACTCTGGCTATCGATATTAAATGAAAGAACGTGTTGTATTAGAAGTAGTAAAATGGAGGCAAATGTTTTAAACGAAAGCATTATTTATGTATATCTAAGTTGGACAGTTAGTTATCTTAAATGAGCGTATGAATGGTAACGAACCGGTTTATATAACGAAAGGAATGAAATATGAATGTTGAGTAAAGTCAAAAAAAAAAAAAGAATGTAACGAATGTATTTAGTTTGTCGGTTTTTATTTTGAGCGGGTGGAGATGGACAGATTCTTGCTTGTCTATATTGATTGTTAGAATGCGTGTTAATATAAAGATTCATAGAGAATAGTATTTTCAAAAGGACATAATTCTGCTAATCATCTCTGCAGGAATATCTTGTACCATTATATATATATATATATATTCGATTACAACTTGTTAAATCTTTTGTATACCATTACCATATCTTATTTAATGAAAACAAACTGTAACCAGCATAGCAAATGCCTGAGACTATTTATTTTTACTTGGAAAGTAATGATGAATTAGTGTGTGTGTGTGTATGCCTGTGTAATATCATTGTTTCGATTAGATTTACACAATTGAAAATATGCTATTTGGGCTAATCATGGCAATAAAGGGTTAACCATTAAGTTTGCATTTATGGTTACTAGGAATATCCTTGGTTAACAAATATTTCTTGTTTACATTTTAGGTTGTTTTGTAAACAAATCCTGTAACATGCAAGAGAATGGAGGAAGGGGGAAACGTTTGTTAATGTTTATGGGTGGTGATACTTAGTGGGAACGTTGAGTGTAAAGAAAACAAAACTAAAACTTGGAATGCCATTTTTAGCTATGTTTACTAGTAAATAATGTATTATTGAGCTTGGTTTTTTCAGCAAAAAAGTTTATTTATGATATGCTGGGCTAATACATTTGTCTTTGCTCAGCTTTGTAGCGTGGTGTGTGGGTGCAATGCTGTCACTCATGGATGTGTTTCGTGCGCAGTGATTGTCTGTTGGTTTGGTTTGGTTTTCCGTGGAGCAGATCTATCCCGTGGGTGTATGGGTGTGTGGCATCTTCTTCCAGTTCCAGTATGGGGCCGTGTTGCCAGGCCGTGGAACAACAGACTGGGGGAGATGGGTGTGATGCTACCATGTTAAATTGGGGGCATAGGGCTCTGTATTTTCTTTTTTACTCGTTCATTCACGTCTAGTCATAAAGTTGTTGGCTGTGCTCTGTCTTTTCTTTTATTTTTTTTTTTGTTCTCTCCTTCGTTTTGTCCTAACCTCGAGGTTTTGAGATTGTGGTGGAACTGTTTAAGCAACTGAAAGGTATTGCCTTGCCACATGCTCTATTGCTAGTGATCTCTTCCTCCCTTCCCTCCACCTCCTCTTCTCCTCTTATGTTGAATGTTCCTTGATTTTGCTTACTAAGCAAAATTATTTGTTATCTCTCTTATAAAACTTGACTTCCCCTATTTTTCTGTTGTCTTTTTCCTTTTTTATTGTTGGTACTATAATAATAAGAATTTTTTTTCCTGGATTACTAATTGTTGAAGTATTGATTATTAATTATCCTTACTAAGAATTTTTTTTTTTTAGTTTCTTTTAATGTGTATTGCGATTATTTTTTTTTTAAAGGGTTTTTGCTGTTTGAGGGATTAGATTGTAGATGCAATCAGCTGGATGATTATATAAAACTATACAAGATAGAGACTCCTCTCCTTTTTCCTCTTGTGCGTTTTCATTTTTGTCTCTTTGCATAGTATTCGCCTCTTATGTTTATTTACAATTAAATGAAACCAACAAGGTTCATAAATTTATTGCAACAGATAACTAGACCTAAAATGGCAAGGACCTCATTTAATGAAATTATCAGTAAAGATCACTCCATCTATAAACCTGAAAAAAACAGATATTGGATATATGGTGCATTAGGTTGTCCCTTTTCTCATAGAGTAATGATAGCCAGATCTATTAAGGGCTTAAATTCGATCATTGGGTTAACTATAGCACATTGGTTAATGGACTCTAATGGTTGGAAATTTATTCAATCAGATAAACTATTAAAAGATCGACCTTTTAGATATGATGGAGGGGTCACTTCCACAGAGAATGATAATTCAACCACTTTTGTTGGTGTTGATGAAAATTTGGAGAGGTTGTTTGTTGATGGCACCAATGATCCTCATTATCATACAAGGAGTATTAAAGAGTTATATAAGAAGAGTGATCCTGAATACGATGGTATCTTCTCTGTTCCTATATTATGGGATTTAAAGACTCAGACTATTGTTAATAATGATAGTGGTGAAATTGTTAGATTATTGAATAGTGGTACCTTTGATGATTTTGTTGACTCGTTAAATTCCCCAAATCCAGAGAATAAAAAAATTGATTTAGCACCTGTGGATTTGATTCCTCAATTGGATGAATATAACAAATGGTTACAAATTAACATTAATAGTGGTGTTTATAAAGTTAATAACGCTGTTACTCAGGAAGAGTATGAGAATCAATCTAAAAATCTATATAACAGTCTTGATGAGATTGAAACAAAATTGTCCAAAGTTTACTCTGATTTAGAATCCAGATTCGGCAAAAATAATAAAAATCAAATATTATCTAGCTTTTATCTTTTCAATAATCAAATTACAGATTCGGATATTAGATTATTTACCACAATCATCAGATTTGACCCGGTCTATTATTCTCATTTCAATTGTAATTTCAGAAATATTAGAAACGATTATCCCTTTATTCATCTTTGGCTACGAAACTTGTATTGGAATCATCCTGCTTTTAAATTGACTACTAATTTTGACCACATAAAATTGTTTTATACTAAATCTTTTAAGAAGACTAAACCTACAGGTCTTGTAACTTTAGGACCAGAATTCGATATTTTACCTTTGGATTAAATGATTGGAAAGGTATTCTATTTTAGTGTATTTTTTTAATTTGTTTTGCTTATGTACGTAGATATATATATGTATGTATGTAAGTATGTAAGTTCTTATATGTATATAGGGAGATTGTGTGTGGTTATAAAATAATGAAGTGAAAAAGTTTTACACTTATATCTAAACTAGTGTCCATATTGGCGGCTAATCTAGGATTAGTTATGGTTTGTTTGTTTGTTTGTTTGTTTATGGAAAGTTGCTCAAATCTACAAAATTTCTCAGAAAAAGTTAAATTTTTTTCTAGTGATTGTACTCAACAGGATGGAAGGTGAAAAAAAATTTGAACAGAGGCAATAATCTATATTACAATATTGATAACCGTTGAACCTTTTTGTTGTTTTTTTTAAACACATGTTCCATTAGTTAATACCCTCGATACTTGGAACATAACTGGCAATGAAACAATGTGTAACTGTTAGAATCAACTAACTAAATAGATTTTATAAGTATACACGTACATATTTATAAAGTTGGATTCTCAAAGAATTTTGTCTCCCAGACACTGACAAACTCATTTTTATCACCTGGCTTCTTTTTGATATTTTTTATAATAGATAACATTTTCTTCACTTTACTATTTATCTCTTCAACTTCTTCGTGAATATCCTCTTTAGTAAAAGTTTCATCTGCCATATATATTGTACAGGTGAGATTATCAGCCGATGCGGCGATAGATTTATGTAATTCATTCAAATCATCTAACATTTCAATAGTATAGATTTTAGGCGGATCCTTGGACATAATGACATTTCTGAAAGAATTAAATAGAGTTCTAATTAGAATCACTCTATGCTTCCATTCCTTCATAATAGGTAATATAATTTCAACAAGATCCTTTGTAGTCTTATCTACACTTTTTCCTTGTTCCTCTACGAGTACTACTACTTCTTCACCATTCTCTTCAATAGAATCTAAATCATCAGCAAGAAAATCTAACTTTTGACCAATGTTTCCCTCTGGATCTTCAAGGAATTCATCCACTTCCTCCATGACATCACGGATCAATTGAGAACTTGTCTTAAATGAATCTGCAAGGATACCAAGGTCTTTCAATTTACTTATCTCATCCCAACTATCACAACAGGACCAAATCATACCAATGCAAATTAATCTTTCTTCATCAAATTCTTTGTTATCAAATTTAGACTCCAATTCTTGACATAACGATTTCAATGAAGTTAAATATCTTAACACAGATTCGTCCAATTTTTGCAATAACAGTTTAGTATATTTTTCGCCGTTATAAAGTAGTGGTAACAGACTGAACAGGTAAAACGTTGTGTCAATAAGTGACTTCAATTCTTTATATGTCGCTTCATAATTCGTCTCTTTAAATGTAACTGGTTTTAAGATGATACCCAACTTGGTAGAATGCGATCTAAGTAACTTAGACAATTTTGACAGTTCAATCAATGGTGTAGAATCTTTTAATTTGGTTTTAGATTCAATGGAATGGATTGCTTCCAAGTTATCATTATATCTAGCTAAAAACTCAGTTTCAATTGCTGATTTCAACTCAATAAGATGGTTTAAACTAATCTTTGAACCGCCACTACTCATGTTGAAAGATTCTCCTTATCCCTCTTTCTTCTAATCTTTAACCAGTTGATAGATACGGTATATACTTGCTGTGAAAAAATAACAAAAAAAAAGGTTGTTCATCCTTTCTTTAACAATTGTAATATTATACATTTTAACTAATTTCGTAGAGAAAAAATTTTTTTTTTTAAATTGTTTATATTACATTATAAACATCTTAAAGGAAACATAAGATTTGATTTAAAAGAATTATTTACAATTGCAAAATATAACTCATTACGCTAACAAACAAACAAACAAACCGAGTGACATACATATTTACCGTTCAGTAATTTTTAGGAAGGCAGTTATATGCTAGTAAATAAAAACATATATATATATATATATATATATATATATATATATATATATTTTCAGAATACAACGGCTTTATATTAGGTAAACGATGTTATTACACACATGTATTATATAATAAAGTTGAGATAAAAAAGTTTGTATAAGACAATTGTTTAATCAACTTAGGAAGCATTTGGAGATGGGTTCATCTTTCTCTTACCGTTAGTTAAGGTAACGTTGACGAATCTTCTGGTGTATAATAATCTCTTGTAAGCTCTACCCTTTGGTTTCTTTGGCTTTTCAGTCTTTTCGACCTTTGGGGTTTGGGATTTAACTTTACCAGCACGAGCTAGAGAACCGTGAACTTTAGCCTATATCAAAAAAATTAAAACAAAATAAAAGATAGAAGAGAGATAAAACGAACGAAGCAATTTTATAACAAATTTTTAATTTGTAAATAAATTCATGTTTTATTCAACTATTTGTTAGTATGACAGATTTCTTCAACAAACATTATCAAACAGAAACACGCAGCATTTAGCACCAATATCAAAAAAAACAATTTAAAGTTCTTGTAACATATGTATATATGCATTCTATGCTGACTGGTCATATGTATCGCCATCGGAATCCCTAATCTTGTTTTTTTCTCTCAGTCTCCTTATTCTAAAAAGCAATATTTCCAATATAATACAAGTTTTAGGAGTTACTTGGAAGCTTTCTTATCCAAACTTGACATATTATAGATAATACCACACCTTCTTTTTCATGTTAGGAACTACATATAAACATGTAATCCAATTTTTCTTTTGTTGTTTTTTTTTTATTTCTTTTTGTTTAACTATTATTTGGAATCTACTTGATGTTGCAACCTCAATTTCTGTTCAATATTGCATAATTAAAGTGATTCTATGTACGTACCATTTTGTATTACTAGTTTATTGGTCTTCTGAGGTCTGTCTTTTTCACATAGTAACAGCAGGCACTAAGAAAACGTGTGGTATATCCAACATATAGTGTTTGAATATATCGAAAAATCAAGCTATTTCGTCTGTCTCTTGGGGTGGGGGTGAGTGGCACAATAATTCAGAAACAAGCTGAACTGCAGCATAGAAGGTAGCAAGAACCAAGATTCTAGTGGCGTTCTGTCCCCCCATCCCACCAGAGAGAACGGTCAAGGGACCGGCTGTTCTCAATTAGACAGAGGAGGACGTTGCTGAAAGAAACAAAGTAAAGGACGGGAACAAGGACGGCAGAGAGAGAGAGAGAGGGAGCGGAAGGAGGCAGGGGATGAAGGATACTCTCTGGTTGCTCAGAAGAGTGAAGGCGTGGAATTACTGAAGGAGACTGGGGGAGTCCTGTTCACACCAAATGCTGCCCAAAAATTGTTCCTTTCCGGTTTATACCTTAAGACAAGACCGTTTCTGAAGATCATCTTCTCCCCGCCGCCCTCTTTCCCCCCTCTTCCCCCCAGGTCTCCCACCCGCTACTGGTGTGCATACTCAACAAGGGAATTATTTTCCCCTCTGCGAAAAATGGGTCTTTTTCCACACAAATCTCGAAAAAATTCCTAAAATTGGGAACTTGTAAAAAAAAAACACACAAATAAAAAAGAAAAAATAAAATTATAAATATTGCTGACATCCCCCAAAGTAAATGTATGGGTTTTAGAACAGTCCTTCCTTACATATATTAAGCCAAGACACGAACGTTTCCTCTTTCCCCCATATATCACCACATATCGTATTATTATGGTAGTCGGTGCTTCAAGGGTTTACTTACGCAAGCAAATTAATTCTGAAATTGAACATCATTAGAAGTAGTATTGATATATTTATGACTACGTAACAACTATGATATTTGCAACGACTTGCTTTTCAGCATGTAATAAATAATCTGACCTTTTTCCTTCAAACTTGAACCGTCACCACTTGGAGAGTTTTCATCGTCCTGCTCTTCTTCACCTAATCCAGGTTCTCTCTCTAAAGAGCAGTGAAGTATACAACATTGATCATGTGCAATCGCTAATAAGACTTGATCAAAGCCGGCATACAATTTGGTACAAACTTTCCAGTCTCTTGGTTTTAGTTTGACGCTGTATTGTCTTTGATTGTCTTCCTCTGCTTGTTCTACTAATCTTGATATTTCTTCTAATGGATTCCTTCCAGGAGAGGTGGGTGTGTCTGAAACATGTTTATCTAACGTTGTCGTATTACCTAGCACCTCACTGTCCTCTAGTGCATCCTCTTCATATTCATCATGATACATATATCTCTTATTTTTCGTTTCGAGTGGTGATATTATTGTCTCATTGCTGCATGAAGCTGTATGAAGAGCACTACGGCTATTGCTACGACTGTTACTATCACCACTATTCCTACCACCATTCTTGCCACTATCAGTGCCCCTTTCCTTATTATTTTTATTATTATTACTGCTGTTGTTGTTATTACTATTAGCTATGGCATTATGATTAATGTTATCCTCTGTGGAATTATTCAGTTGGTTTTCTTCCTTCATTGGGTCATATGAAACGTCTAATGGTCCATTCCACTGGATTGATAGATCCCATTCAACTTGGTTTACAGATAAAAATAATTGTGAATCATCTCCATTTCGATATGTGATTGCGTTTAATTGAATATCTTTGACATTACTATACCTACTAATCCTTTTCAGAAAGCTTTGGAAAGATCTACCAAATTCACCATAACTGGAAGGTAATTTCAAGACCAATGGAGAAACATGAATGACTGGTTCCTTTAACGATACATCTTGTTCCCACAACAATCTTTTCACTGGGATCATAAATTTATGTATCACGGTCTTATTTATAGGATCGACATCACCATTCCCACTTTTATCATTTTTGTTATTTAAACCAATGGTCTTAGATCTTATAGTCTCTTGAAACCTCATTGTAAAACTATATATTGGAGAAACGTTTCTTCTCTTCATACTAACTCCATTCCCTTGATTCTCTAAATTAACACTACGGTCATCAGTGCTTCTACTATATATCTCCTTCCATTCCCGGATCTCTTGTAATCTAATATCTATTGCAGTTATAGAACCTTGTGATAATGCTTTATCATATCGTTTCAGTACACTTAGTATCCTATTACAATTCACTTCTAGAGATACAGGCCGGTCTTTTAATGAACTCACAAAATAACATTTAAACACATCGTTGGGTATAGTACACCATAGTTGTCCATTATTGACATTCACATTATTTGATGAAACTCCTGAAAGTTTAGGTGTAGAGATAATAACTAGCCTATCTTTAGTAAACCTTAAAACTGCCTGTTCTCTGACAGAGGCTACGGTAGATAAAGTCGTCTGTAATAATTTATAATCTTCAGGCTGTTCAAATCCATTTAAGACAAGTTTTATTTTCATTAATACAACACGTCTTACTTTTGAACGTCACTGTCGGGGGTTGAAGGGGTACTTCCATACAGATAACTACCCTTCATCAGTAATAAAGAGGTATATTTTGAGTAGACGCCACTGTCTAAATTTACCTGTTAATCTGTCGAGTTCTTGGAGGTTCTCTAAAAGAGACGGGGGAAAAATGAAATTTAAGACACCAAGAGAAAGGAATGTTTAAGAATTCTGGATATGTGATTAACCCAAGATTGGTGTTCAAGATAACTTGGGGGAAGGAAGTTAAAAGAGTCACTAAGTACAGACGAACAGTGTACATTAGATTGATATAAATTGAAAGATTGACTTCACTCGAGTAATTTATTGTAGTTCAAGAAAAGGTTTTCCCATTTCCTATTCAATAAGAGAAACAGAAACAATCCTAAGTCTATCCTTATTTCATATTCAAGAGCATGTCTATGTGGCGATGATAAAACTATCCTGTGTATTCCGTAGACTAATTCACACTAATATTCAACAAAGACTGGATAGGATCCCTTTAAGTGACTACAGAATATTTTCTATTGCAGCCCATATAGATCATGGGAAATCAACGTTAAGTGACCGGTTATTAGAAATAACCAACGTGATAGCTAAGGATGACAACAACAAACAAGTATTAGATAAGTTGGAAGTAGAAAGGGAAAGAGGTATCACCATCAAAGCCCAAACTTGTACTATGTTTTACAATCAAAGAAAGAAGGATACTAAGAACCGGGACTATCTTTTGCAATTAATTGATACTCCAGGACACGTAGATTTTAAAGATGAAGTGGTCAGATCATTTGCATCGGTAAATGGAGTTATCTTGTTAGTAGATGCAATAAAAGGGGTACAAGCACAGACTGTAGCTAATTTTAAATTAGCTCAAAGTATGAATTTAACTATGGTTCCTGTAATTAACAAGATTGATGTCAAGAATTCTCAAGTCGATGTAGTCGAACAACAATTAATCCATGAATTAGGATTTTCTCAGAATGCAATTGTTAAAATTAGTGCCAAATCAGGGTTAAATGTTAAAGAACATCTATTACCGAAGATTATTGACACAATTCCCCCTCCAATAGGAAAATTGTCAGATCCCTTTAGAGCACTACTGATTGATTCATGGTATGATCCATATTTAGGTGTGGTGTTACTAACTAAAATAGTGGACGGCAAAGTCAAGGTTGGTGATAAAATAATGAGTGGCATCACAAAGAAAAAGTATGACGTTAAAGAACTTGGTATTATGTACCCAAACCAAATCCCACTTGCTCATTTGACCTGCGGACAAGTTGGATATATTATTACAGGAATGAAAAATGTTCAAGATGCTGTGCTAGGGGATACTTTACTATCACAAAGTCATGCTAAGGATACCGTACTATTACCTGTGTTCAAGGAATCAAAACCAATGGTTTTTGTAGGTGCATTTCCAGCAGACGGATCCGATTTTAAGGCAATGGATGAAAATATTAATAAGTTGGTTCTTAATGACAGATCAGTTTCATTAAATAGAGAAACTTCAGCAGCTTTGGGACAAGGATGGAGACTTGGGTTCTTAGGTTCATTGCATGCGTCTGTATTTAAAGAAAGACTGGAGAAGGAGTACGGTTCAAAGTTAATTATTACACAACCAACTGTACCGTACTTAGTTCAATACAGTGGTGAAAAATCGAAATTAATTACAAACCCGTCAGAGTTTCCGGATAATTCTTCGAAACATAAAACAGGTATCAAATCCTTACAAGAGCCTTTCGTTAAAGCAACAATAACGATTCCAAGTAAGTATGTTGGATCCATTATACAGCTATGTGAAAATAATAGGGGTCAACAGTTAGATATCAAGTATACCACTGGGATTGATCTGGTTGAATTAATCTATGATTTGCCCTTGGCTCAATTAATTGATGACTTCTTTGGACAATTAAAATCTATATCAAATGGGTTTGCTACATTAGATTATGAATCAAACGGTTTTAAAGAATCTGATATTGTAAAGTTAGAATTGTTAGTCAATGGTCAAAGTCTTGATGCTTTATCACATGTAGTCCATAGATCTCAGGTTCAACACCTTGGTAGAGAATGGGTCAAAAAATTCAAAGAATATATTAAAATACAACAATATGAAGTGGTCATTCAAAGTAGATGTAATGGGAAGATTATTGCTAGAGAAACAATTAAAGCTAGAAGAAAGGATGTCCTGGCTAAATTGCATGCCTCTGATGTCTCAAGAAGGAAGAAATTGTTAGCCAAACAAAAAGAAGGTAAAAAGAATTTGAAGTCAATAGGGAATGTCACGATTTCTCAAGAAGCATATCAGGCCTTCCTACGTAAATAATATTCAAAATTATCTGTATAAAGTTAAGATAGAAATCTCATGTATATATTTGGATAATACTACTTCGAGGATAAAAAAAAAGGAAGAAGGAATGAAGTTAATGAATTATAATAGTGGAAGATGCTATTGCAAGTATCTCCACGTGTGACATATATAAGTTAATATAGCTTTAAAAATCTTTGTGGATTAATACAGTTATGTGTATCTTTGTATGATTTGGTGGTTGGTTATATGGATGTATGGAAATTTACGCATAAGAAGACTATAATAGAGGAACATTTGTTGAATAAAATCATATAAGCCTTTAGAATATCTATGCAATGGCAATGAAAAGTATTATTTAAGCTTTTATTAAAGCTAGAACAAAATAAGAATTATTTAGATTAGAGAATATATTGCATTGGAAGAAGAATTTAGTTGCATTAAAAAGAGGATAAAGATTTGACTGGTAATGAATACAAAATAAAATAGGATGCTTAATCACACTATTATTTTTAATTTATTATCTTATATTTTTTCAGGTATCTTTTCCATATTTCTGTCTCCTGTTATCATTCTAAGATGTCATCCAAAGTAACAACACCTGTAAATTTTGAATTTTCAATCTTCGATATAATGCATCTAGCTACTTGTTGTGTAGATACTGGAGGTTTTATAAATCTATTAAGTATATCACACTTTTTTTGGAATAAATAATGATTGCTATAATTTAATACACTTAAGATATCTGAAATTCCGTCTCTAATGCTACAAGAATTCTTTGCATTCTCATCAAACATAATTCCTGGTCTTACAAAAATAGGCCTAAACAATTCAGGTTTAAGATGACTTAATTGCCATTCTGCTTCACGTTTTGATTCGATATAACCACTTGGAATTAATGGACACCAATCATCTGCGGATATATATGTAAATGTAGGCAAAAATGAATGATCTTTTACAATATCTGAACGTTTATCTTGCAACACTTCTTGAAAAGCTTTCCCTAATATCACTGCACTTTCGGTGTTCATTCTTTTATAAGTAAAGTCTGTTGTGTTATATACGCCTTTAGAAACTCCATTAATAATCGATTTATATGATGAATTCTCTAAGAGTATACCAATAGTATCTATAACATCTGTAGTTTCACTTAAGTGATGTTTATAAGTGGTAGGATCAAATATATCAGCCTTCTTCCATTCAACCTCTTTCATCCAATTATATGGATATTCTTCTTTATTATTATTGATTGGAAGTGGTGGCTTACCTGAACGAGATAATGCAGTGACAGACTGAAAGATTCCTGATCGCAAGGCTATCTGACATATCCTTTTACCCAAAAAACCATTCCCACCAAATATGACCAGTTTTCTTTTTATTGAAGGATTCATATTCAAATAAGCATTAATTTTCTTTTTATTATACTTGATGTTTTGGATATATTACAATATTATATAAATACAGAGTGTCTACTTTGGGGACGCCTTTTATGATTATCTTGGGTTGTCAGTATTATACATATATTATATATATATGCCATTTTGAATTATCTTCTTGGATAAAAATTTTTGAATATTACTTTTTTCTCCTAACTAATGTGTAGGAGCGATAGAATGAACATATTAAGAGTTTCATATTCTTCTATGCTGAGGTTATACATTAGTTTTATACTTTCTATATATCATGATAGTATCGATACAGTGGTAACAAGGATTATGTACATTAAAAATATCTAGTCTTCGAGATTATTAACGACTTATCACTTTCAAAAGAAACTTAGAAACGATGATGAAAAAAAAATATAGTCTTGATAATATATTAAAAATATGTGAAGGTAGAACAGTGGAAAGGATTAATATCTTTATACCTTAACAGATTCATTTAAAAGGGATTTGTTATCTAGATTAACGTCAACTTGTTTATAGTTATCCCAAGCAATTCTGTATATGAAACTTGGTGCAAACCCACCAATATTTGTAATATAGATATCAATATTCTCTGGAGGAACATATGCAGTTGTCTTATTAACTGCATCTAATCTATAAGAAGGATTCATCTTAGGTAGAACTTCATGGGATCCACCGAATTCAACAAACTTCTCTATATTAAATGGATACAATGGAGATAGTTTATAAAGACCCGCTACTGCAAAGACGGGAGTCTTAAATTCACGAGCACATTCACATACTGAAGACACACCTGAACTAGATGCAATGGATCCGCCATTAACAAAGACTGCTTTAGTACCGATAATAACTTTCCCAACACGAGACATTAATGCAAATACAGCAGAATCTGGGATGATGATTGTTTCGATATCATGTTGCGCCAATTTCTTGGCAAATTCATGTGCATTGTTAGTGTTGTTTGGAAATCCTTCAGTAACCAAAACTGTAAAAGTTCTATTTGCTTTTTCACGAGCTCTTATTAAAAACTTCAATACTGTCTTAGATTCAGGAGTTGGAGTCAATAACAGTTCGTGGTCATGAATCAAATCAATGGCAATCTGTTGAATACCGTCATCTATGTTTGTAAGCTCATCAATTAAATCTTTAATACCTTGAATTGCGATTTGTCTATAATCTGTCTTGGTCTTTTTATTACGTGAGGATAAGATCTTTGTAGTTGGTTTAATCTCTTCTGGTTTTTGCAAAAGGTTAAACATCGATGAAATTAAAGGTTCGGAAGTAGAACTATTATTGTTATTACTGTTATTGTTGTTATTATCGTTCAAACCATTTTTGCTTGCTAACTCCTGAGCTTCTTCCTCCATTTCATCTCTTAATATTGCAAGCAATCTTCTAATAATGTTACCACATGAAAATGCAGTTGGCTGAGCTTTTTCTAATTGCAAACCTAATTCTCTAAGTTGAGCTATTAATTCATTGACATGTGACCAACGTACTGCAGATACGAACCTTTTCAATAATTGTAATGTTTCTAATGCAATAAGATACGATCCAACAATTTGTTTTCTTTTTAATTTAGCAATAAATGTGTCCAGTATGATATTAATATCATTGTTCCCGGTGGCATTGGTGTTGTGACTGTTTAAAGCATTTAAATTAGAACTACTTAATTGGGACATTCTATACTGTCGATATTAATAATGACTTTATTATACAATATGCATGTATATATACATGTATGTAATGTTCTAATTAAGAAAGGGAAATATTTACGATGACAAGCTGTGAACTCAGACATCTTACCATTGTTCATATAAAATGATGATAATGATGACCTTCTTATTGAAACGAGAATTTTTCATTTTGTTTGAATTTTTTTTTTTTTTGATTTTTTTTTTCTTGTTTGTTTCGACTGTTCTCGACGTCTGTGTTTATTGAGGCCCATCAATATTCCGACAAGAGGTGATACATTTGTATATGTAGTGTAGATATTACATGTATCTATATAACGGTAACTGTGACAATTAAATGCATCCGTTCGCGCATGAAACCATGCATGTGATGTTTTATTATTGGCCTCTGTTAGAGTGCCTCAATCTAGATGATCTATGTGTTTGATTTCTTTAGTTCTTTATTTATTTTTTTTTTGTTTTGTTTGTTTATATAATATAGCTAAGTATATAAAAGTAAGATTTCAGATTTCACCATTATACTCTGCCAATAATCTGTTACATTGTAAATTAAGAGCTTTTAACTTTGTCTCATTTGGTGAAAGACTTAAGCCTCTCTCGCAGACTACTACAGCTTCTTTATACTGACCCAATTTTAATAGAGAATCAGTTAATCTAATAAAAACATCAGGCGTGGCTAGCCCTGTCCCTAGTAACAATTCTAAATCTTGTAATGCATCCATTGGCTTATTAAGCACCAGCTCAAGATCGATCTTATGTTTTAGCATGAATTGTAATTCTTGTAATTGCAAGGCAAAGGCCTCATATGAGTTTCTGCTTCTTCTTGACATTTCGATGGCTAATGAAATATTCTTTAAGGCTTCATTCAGTTTTTGTTGCTTCATCTTAGTTAGCCCGCTATCAAATAGATTTTTAATTAGTTTCGTAGTATTATCATTTGGTTTTGGAGTAAAATTGTTGTTGGATTCACCTATTAATGATTTTGTCAACGAATTAATTTGGTCAATGTTGATCGATAATAATTCGTTTGTCTCTTCTGAACCAGATAAAGATATTAATTTAGAATTTTCGTTATATAGAAGAGACATTGGCTAATTCGAAAGTTTCAATCAACTTTAATGATTTGTGGTGGTATCAATTAAACTATTATAAAAATAGTAATAATAATAATAATAAATAAATAAACAAATATAAAAGGGCTTGTCGATATTTATTGTAATAATAACATATAATATCTTGGAGCAGCAATAAATAACGGTATAGATATATGGTAGTGTTACTGCTTTATTCTTCCTTTTCTCTTGCCTATTTGTTCCTGCTTGCTTCTGCTTGTGTTTATCTCTTTATTTATGTAATTGATTTTATTTTTTTTTCTCTCTCTCTCTCTTTTGTTGACTTGGAAGAGATACGTTACTTCAAGTGCAGAATATCTGTTTGATGAGCGTATATATATTACAGTAGTATCTTTTAACAGAACAAGAAGAACAAAAGGTAGTAGTAACACTAAGAGTTAACATAAAAATGGTTCTTGAGGTTGCCATTGTCGTAAAAAAAAGAAACAAAAAAAAGCTGGCCTTATTACTTGAATGTAAATATTAGTCATATCGTAAATAGTAAAAGCTAGAACGTGCTAGTAACATACCTGCATGGGTAAATTAAAAAGGGTAGAATAAGCATTTTATATTAAATATACATGTAGACCTATATATATATATATCTATATATACAGATACATGTTTATCTTTTGATTATATTATGTTATACTATATGTATATAGATATATAGTTAAATGTTAACAAAAAAAAATATAAAGAAAGAAAGAAATGAGTTGAAAACGGGAGGAGGGAGAAGAAGAAGTATAAGAGATGCTATAATTATAACAATAGTAATAATAACTATCAAAATTATCACTTTTTTTTCATATTTACTTGTTCATGATGATTATTATTATCATTATTATTATAAATCGGCATCATCTTCATCTGGTAATGGTAAAGCAGTAGCTTGTTCCATTTCTTGTTGGTATTGTTGCATTAATTGTTCGTCAACTTGAACTTCTGGTGGAGCCAAAGCTGGAGAAGCAACAAATTCCAATTGTGGGTTACCAGCCAATTTTCTAGCCAACCATAAGAATGGTTTTTCGAAGTTGTAATTAGACTTGGCAGAGATATCGTAGTATTGTAAGTTCTTCTTTCTGTGGAAGGTGATGGTCTTAGCCTTAACCTTTCTTTCTTTAACATCGACTTTATTACCACAAAGGACGATTGGAATGTTTTCACAGACACGAACCAAATCTCTGTGCCAGTTTGGAACGTTCTTGTAAGTGATTCTAGAAGTGACATCAAACATTATAATGGCACATTGGGCGTTAATGTAGTAACCGTCTCTTAAACCACCGAACTTTTCTTGACCAGCAGTATCCCAACAGTCAAATTTGATTTCACCAAAGTTAGTATAGAAGGATAATGGGTGGACTTCAACACCGATGGTAGCAATGTATTTCTTTTCGAATTCACCAGTCAAATGTCTCTTGACGAAAGTGGTTTTACCGGTACCACCATCACCGACAAGGACTAATTTGAAAGTTGGAACTTCACCTTGAGCTGGGGCTGGAGCAGACATTATATATTCGGTCTATATAGGTGTATATGTATATTGTCTCCTTTGAAGCAGTGTTAATAAGGGAAAGGATCTTCAATAAAGAGAGACTATAAGAACAACACACAGCAAAGAGAAATAAGACAGTAAGCAGAATAGGCAAGAAACTTAAGCAAACGGACGAACAAATAAGCAAATAAAGGAAAAGAAGTGTATGTTACTTTTTAGTTAAATAAAGGTTATAGAATCAACAGCAGAGGGATAAGTAGGAATCAAGTTTATAAAAATTTTCTCTATTTTTCTGTACTTTTAATTCTCTCTAATCAATAAAAAATTTTCAACTCATCGCTGCCATAAAAAAAAAAAAATCAAGAAAAAGAAAAAAGCAAGAAAAAAGAAAAAAAAAAAGCTAACTTCAGGGTAACTAATCACGTGCACAACTATTCCAAAAAAGAAAAATGGAAAAAGAAAAGGAAGTGTTTTTTTTTCCTTCATTTCTTTTTAGACGGTTCAAAACGGAAAATAAAAATGAAAGTGTTAGATCTGTTTGCTTTTTAATATTCGACTGGGTGTGAGGCCTTTATTCATGTTACCATTTTAGGGTTTAATTAATTTGATTTGACCTGTTTTCCTATTTCCTGTTTAGGAAAAGTTATTAATTTTTGAATCGGCTCGTATCTTCATCGCTTAGTAAAACAACATTCATTAACAACTAACTACATACATACATATATACATATATACATATATACATAAATACATATAGATATCTAACATTGGATTTTGTTTATTCCATACTATTTTTTAAACACTGTGAAAAGTATAATGTTTTCAGGTTGTTTAATCCCTTGATTGTAGCCAAGTTGCTCTCTTAAAGTTACATATACATTTTATAACAAACATTCATACGTATAACAATACACCTTACAACATGTGGACATTTTTTGATCATAACAACAACAGTCATAGTGGAATTAATAATAGTGATAACGGAACATTCAATGTGATGGTAAAATCTCATGGGCAGTGTTACGAAAACATTCCAATGCTTTTAGTTCTTTGGGTTATATATTGTGCACTCGGTATACTTATAATCAGTTCTTTAACTACAATATATCTATCTATTACACATAGACAAGACTCGAATAATAAAACAGATCTGGAGAAACAAACTAATACTCTCGTAGAGAAATGAAATTGACATGTTTATAATTGTTTTAAATATATTTTTTTTCTTTCTTTCTTTCTTTCTTACTTTCTTAATGGCTTTTTCTAATTCCATACATGATAGACTAATTTGAATCGGTATAGCTAATAATTAATAATTAATAATAAACACATCATCTCTTTCAATGAAAAATACTCTGAGTTAGCACGAATTATACATATACATGTATACATACATACACACACACACACATATATATATATATATATAATTACTTAATTATAATCAAAATTAAAATTAAAACTTACGTTTCTTATAGTTCCCAGTTTCTTCTGATTGTATATATCTTCTTTTATAATCCTTAACTACGTTATGTGATACTAAGTTGCTGGTGTTATTGTTGTTGTTGTTGTTATTACTAGTATTATTATAGTAGATTTGATATTTAGGTATAGTGTTAGCCCATAAGGATAGAGTCAGAGGCGGTGGTAATAGACCCATTTTATTTGACACAATATCACCACCTTGGTACACTTCGTTTCTGTCTCTCTTAGAAAGATCTGGATTTATGGGTCTATTGATAATATTTCCTGTGTCGTTTTGATTAGCACGTTGTGGTAATCTTGATTGTTTGATTGAATCACCGATATCGAATCTGTTACTATCTATGAAAACTTTGGAAAATCCTGGAGATCCATTGTATAATGTAGACAATATATGATCTTGTTTATAAATACTGTTTCTTTCATATCTATTATTTTTAATCAATTCATGGCTCAGTTCTTTATCAAATAATTTTTTAATTTTTCTATTCTTTCTTTTCTCTCTGTTTGATAGTGGATGGATTACAATTTTTTTAGGTGGTAGACCTTCACTGTTTTTATTTTGTGTACCGATTGATGATGATGGTTTTTTTTTCTTTTTGGTCACCAATTTAGATGGTTTCCCATATGTCAAACATATATTTTTATTTCGATAATAGTCAGAGGTAACCCTTAAATGGTTCTTACCAATGAGATGTGATTTTCGAACACTTAAAGTATCATGAGTTAAGTATGAATGGCAATATTCACAGTAATAACGTACCATAGCTTGTCTTAACGTGTTATGGTGTTTGGTTGGTTGGTTGTTTTTATCCTCTGTTTTATGCTGATAGACTATTCTCCCTCTCTTATTGTATATAATCCACGTATGACTATTTGTCGTCTATTGTCTGTTGTTTGTTGGCCTTCTTCTAAACAAATATTTTTCTATAACTGTTTTATACACAAAAGAAAAAGAAAAAGAAAAAGAAAAAGAAATAGAAAAAGAAATAGAAAAGAAAAATAAATGGGGGGGGGGGGGAATGACCGTTTGGATTACATATATAAACACATTACAGACATACATACATATGCATATATATACATTGTTTACATCAGGTTAATGCGTGGAGATTGGTACGCTGAAAGTAATATTATCGAACAGTTCAGACAAATGCTAATAAAAATGTTCCATCGACCTGCTTTATCATAGACAGATGCTGTATTAAGGTCTAGTAAGGAAATATTCTACGTCTGTACCCATTGAATATCTTAAATCTACTCTCTGCACAACTGGTTTTTTTTTCTCCCTCTTGTTTTACTGATTTGTGATTCATTAGATAAAAAAGATAGGATACAAAGTTATATAGATAGACAGGCTGCCATAAATATATATATATATATATATATATATATTTGTGTGTGTGTGTGTGTGTTGTTTATGTAGTAATCGTGGCAAATTATGTAAAAAGCAGAGATATAACAGAAGTTCTTCTATTGTTCTTCCTCTTCGGGGTTTCTCGTTTCTTTTTTTTATTTTTGGATATATCTTTTCCCTTATCGTATTTTGTGTTTTTTATGACTAAGCATCTTTTATCTATAAACATATACATACATATATATAAACATCAAAAACTGTTTTAAAAGAACATAGCGTACACATTATTGTCATCTTTTCGTATATTTACTAGTATCAATTGTTTTTTCTCTTACACAATACTTTCACACTCATATATTTTTCGTTTGTGTATCTTAGGAAAGCAAGTCATTTATATTATGATGAAAATGTTATTTACTAAAATTTTGTTGTTATGTCTGTCTGTGATTTTCACTGTAGTCATATCATTTCCGTTAACTTTTGATATTACAGATGAAAATATTAATTATAGTTATAACGATCATTACCGCTACTTCAGTGACTTATCCATCGAAGGTAACTTACCTCAACACAATATAGACATCACACCTATCGATCGATCACCTTCTCTGACTCCAGATATAAAATATGCAGTCCGTGGAGAAAACGGTGTCCTAAGTTCAGATTTAAAATTCTGTAATAATCTTGTGATAGATAACATAATCAAACTGTATCCAAATGCTAATGCTGCAGATATGGCGGTCACGTTGACTCTCTGTATAGGTATGGTCAATTTTTTCAATAGTGGAATAGGTGGTGGTGGGTATTTAGTTATGCACGACCATTCTACAAAGACGAATGTTCATCTTGATTTTAGAGAACTGTCCCCGTTAAAAGCAGACCCTTCGCTCTATAAAGATAATGATTGGAATACAAAAGTCGGTGGGCTGGCTATCGCTATCCCTGGTGAACTACTGGGGTTATATGAATTGTTTAGATTAAAGGGGTCAGGTACCGTTAAGTGGTCTGAATTATTGAAACCAATAATTAACTTAGGTAATCAAGGTTGGGAGGTGGATGAAATCTTGGGGGCCACTCTGAAGATTTATGAACCTGTGTTTACTGATATGCCTGACACTTGGCGTTTTGTCTTAAATTCAACTGGTAACGGAGTTCTAAAACAAGGTGATTGGATAAAAAGACCCAGTTTGGCCCATACGTTGCAACTTTTGGCTCAAAATGAATCCGTGGCCCCATTTTATGATCCCAATAGCCCCCTAGTGAAATCAATGGTTCGAACAATACAAAAATCTGGAGGGATTATAACAGGTGAAGATTTTAAAAACTATAAAGTGCATCAAACAGATCCTTTGACTGTTAAGATTAGAGCTTTGGATTCTTCCGTTAATGGTGGATTAACTGTGGTTACAAGTAGTGGGTCAAGTTCTGGCGCAGCATTGGTCTCTGCATTGAAAGTGCTGGACCATTTCCCTGATGCGATGGGAGGAGATTATTTAGATGAAACAACTTTCTATCTTATCGAGACTATGAAATGGATGGGTAGTGCAAGGAGTAGGCTTGGAGATTATCAAACGCATCAATTACCAGATAGAATACTGCAAGTACTGCATGATCAGTGGAGCGACCAAGCTTACGAAGCAATCCAAAATCAAACGGAATGGGATCCATTGAATAATGTTCAAAAATTTCACACCATGCCAAACTATACAGATTATCGACCAGAATATACGATGAATGAACCTCATGGCACAGCACATATAAGTATCATTGACCACCATGGCAATGCTGTCTCATTGACTACCACTATTAATTTGCTATTTGGATCCCTAGTGCATGATCCTGAAACAGGAGTGATTTTTAACAATGAAATGGACGATTTTGCTCAAGAATCCAAAAGTAACAGTTTTGAATTAGCAGCATCAGTATACAATTTGATTGAACCATTGAAAAGACCACTGTCGTCTACTGCCCCTACTATAGTTTTAAATGAACTAGGCGTACCGGATTTAGTCATTGGCGCCTCTGGTGGTTCCCGTATCACTACAGCTATCTTACAGAGTCTAGTTAGATTATATTGGTATAAGATGCCGCTCTTGGAGACTGTTGCATATCCAAGAATCCACCATCAATTGCTACCTGATCATGTAGAAGCAGAAAATATATCAATGATAGGAAAGGGAACTATAACCAAACTAAAGGAAATGGGGTATGATGTTATAGAACAAGTGCCAAAGAGTGTGGTTAATGCCATCAAGAGGGATCGTTTCGGGTGGATTGGTGTAAGTGATTATTGGAGAAAACGTGGAGTATCACAAGGATATTAATAGGTGAAGAACAATGATGAATTGGATCCGGTTAGTTTGAATTTTCAAAAGTAAATGTTATATAATCATATTTATTATAAAAGTAGATATATCTTTAACCATTTTTATCTCAAAATGAGTTTTTCTTTCTTTTTTTTTTGTGTGTATATTTTTCCAGTTCTGGAATCCTCTACGGATCATATGTAAGATTGTGATCGCAACAACTTATAATTATTATTATTATTTTCCTAGTTTTTGTTATGCATAACTTATTCAGCAGTGTCGATAATGCAATAAAATGATTGAAAGGACGAGTGGAATGCCTTCCCTTCCCTCCCCCTCTGCCACAGCTCAGCACCGTTCCAACAAAATAAGACCTGCGTATAAACATCCATACCTCTTTTTCTTCGAACAGTTTTTCACCTTGTGGGCCTTAATCTTTGTCGGGGTTTTTTTTATATTCTTTTCGAAGAAATCACTAAGGGTTTGGGGAAAGGAATAAAATATAAGACGGGGTTATACCGAACGGAAATTTGGATTACTGTGGTGGGAATTTGGTTTCCCTAAATCGAGATCTTTGAATGAAATATGAAATGCTCGAAATGAATTTTTCATTTATTTTTTTTTTGTTAGACTTATATTAGGATATACAACTGTATGACAACTAGTGATGTCTTAGAGTAAAGTACTGGGTTATCATTTTCGTCTGTTTTGTTGTTTTATATATTATTTTAGATTGGCTGCAACTATACTAAATGGAATAATAACAGAAAAAAAAAAAGCAAAAAACAAAAACAAAATAAAATGCCATCCTTGTTCAAAAGAATATCCTTTGAAGTTGCTGGTCAAGCAAACGAAAGAACTTTAACTTTATCCTCCTGTTCCAATGACGGTCACTACATCTCCTTACGTCCTCTTTTGAATCCATCTACACCGGAAGAAAAGGAGTTCCCTTGGGAATGGGCATTTGCCGGTACTAACGATACAGTGGAAGTCAACAACAAAGAGGACGGTTGTCAACAGATTTTTAACTTCGGATTCGATGCAAACGTTTATCTTCAAACACCAAACACCCATAGGGGTCCAATTGATACATTTTGGGTAACTTGGGAATCAGGGTTACTAAAAGAAACTGGTACTGTCTACCCATTCGGTAAAGATAAAGATGGTGTCGATTTTGTTGAGTTATGGCAACCTGTCGATGCCCAAAGAGACGAATTTGTTATCCAAGACAAAGCATCATCTGGTGGTAGATCTGTTACTTTTAAAGTTGACAATGAGCAATTCTATGGGTTGGTAGTTGTTGTTGGTAGATGGGCTCAAGGTGTCTTGGCACAAAAAGGTAACACCACTACTAAGGGTTTGAATTTTATTAGATCTGTAGAGTCTATTAGCGGTAGGATCAATAATTTGATAGAGTTTGGTTCTGATGTCAATAAATTCCCATCTGTGTTTGCTGATGTCAAGAAGGGCGATAAAGTTGAAATTAATAGTTTAACTTGGGATGTTATTGAAGCTTATTTCTAAAAAAAAAATCAGAATTTTGTTGTTTGTGTTTGGTATAATGATACGATCAGTATCTTATAGTGATAAATAAATATAGAACTTATTGATAATCATTCAAAACTTTCATTTGAGTTATATATATATATATGTATAAGTTTAATGAATTTATGGCTAAAATTAAAATAGCATGTTTTACTTTAATTTTGACATTTAATTTAAACTTTTGGAAAGTTTAAATATATGTGGTTTTATTTACCATTATATAAATAAATAAATAATAATAAGAGGGGAGGGGGAAGATAGGTATAATATTTATTTATTGGCTAAGTTGATTGTAAAGAGATACCACATTAGTTCTATTAACTCTCCGTCACCTCGACGATTATTACAAAATGAAACTTTTTTTTTCAAATTTCAAATATTTGGAGAAGTTTGATAGTGCTTACATGTTATTTGTTTGTATAGCTGAATATATGTGTTGAAAAATTATTGGATGTATTCATTTCGGAAGATTTTCTTCGGTTATTTAAGTAAAAAAAAATATTATATCCAAATATAGTAATGAATTATCAAAAAAGTAATATAGATAAAATATTCCATATTACCAAACTCTTATTTCTGACATACTAATTTCTAGTCGATATTCTTTCTTAGTATGTTTATGTTCTTGGGGTAAGTTGTATTATACTTAACATATGCCGTTGTAAGTATGGATATTTCATAATATATCATGGTCATTGAGATTTGGATGAATTCTTATTGGTTCATCTTTATATTTCTAGGATGTTCTATTACAGAATATTGTCATCTACAACCGTTTGTTGTATTTTTTTGTTAAAACAAAAAGGTGTTGAGTATATTAACCTAATTTCAATAAATAAAACAAAAGTATCACTTAAAGTATGACATTTTGGAGCTTCTAGAAATATGTTTTTTTTTCTTGAGTTGAAAGTAGTGTTAAGAAGATTTATACAGAAACCTTAGAAAAATATAATTGGTAGGGTAACGATAAGTTACACACATTTGGGAGATAATCTCATACGACAGGATCAACGTTCAATATAGTCGAGACTGTGTAAAATCGTCGTAATCCCGAATCTCATTTAAGAGGAAGTTATTCTTTTCTTGTGGCTCTTTAGGTTTTACCATATCTTCACATTACGTTCTTTTATATAGCTCCTATATAGAGAAAGTAAGCTAATATTGAATTTTCAAGGTGTATAATACATTAATACATATTTTTAATACTTTCTAAGTGTGATATTGTTGAAATTGTTGAACTAGAATGTTCTAGAATAAAATAAATAGATAAATGAGATCTTAGTGGATTATAAACGATAGAAATAAAATATTTATCGTTTAGTCAGAACTAAACGATGATAAAAACCGTTTAACTAATTTACTGTTATTCGTAAAGAAAAATTCATCATGAATGGCATATATAAACAGAAGGACGTCTCTCATATCTTATTTACAATTTATCCACACTTATATGTATATACTTATTTTTATATTATGTAAGAAGAAGAAAAGTGAAAAACTTTACTTCTATTTTGTGTACTAATAATTTTAATAACATATAGAATATAATTTGAGAATGTTTACGATCTATCCATTACACTCTGGCGCTCATTCTCAACAGATATACCTTATATTTTAGTATATTGCTTGAGATAACCTCTTATACAAACATTCTATTTCAACAATTTTGGAATTTTTTTATAATCTTATTTTTTCGATATTGAATTATGACACTAAAAAACTACTCTATAAAATAAACATAAATCTCTGTAAGAAGCCCTAATTGGAAACCCTGAAATACGTAGTCCGCGGGTAACGCTTGATGTCGAGGTAAAGAATTTAGAACAGTCAAGCCTCTGGGCCCAGGCTGTGAGAGTTTTATTCGAACGAATGATCGTCGGATTGACCTTGGTGGCAAATTACGGAGAAACTTATTTAAGAAACCTCTGATTATTGAGAGTGTGTGCCAGAGGTAATTATCAGCATTCACATTCTTATTAGATCTATTAGGTTCTACCTAAGAGCTCAACAACAGAATACTCCATAACTATAAGAATAAGAATTATATAATTGGTTTACTAATTAGAATCAACGACTATACAATTTGTAAGTGTTTATATATAATTAATATCCATATTTTAGTATATTACTTGAAATAACCCCTTACAGTTTGTTTGTCAAATTTTCCAAAAAGAAGAGTTTAGGAAAAAATCAGTAATTCTCATTTTTGTAATAGATGAAGATCTACTACGAGAGATATATGCAAGAGTCGTCGTGTTGAATGGATGAATTATTCCAATTAGTGTAAATATAAACACTCTTACATAGGCTCTATATAAACTAAATAATAACCCTGATGTAGTATTATTACTTGTTGTTCTTATAGTCCTGTATGATATTAAGAGTTGCCTCTTAATATCAATACTAAGACATGCTTAAATAAGATGATTACCCCTGGCTTAGTTCCTCAATAATCAAAGGCCTCTCGTCAAGATCTGATATAATTATCACTCCCTGGAAATCCTCCAATCAGGTTCAATACCTTATACTAACCACTGCGCACGTGGTTGTACCAATCCTCCACCCAGACACTCAGGTGTTACCCGCAGGATTGCGTATCTACTGAACTTCCAGTTAGGTTCCTTATAATATACTCTTCTAGAATAACAGATATAATGAGTAATTCTTGGTTGTTGGTTGTTGTCCTTTATCTATGATACATAAACTATACTGTATATACGGAGTAAACTAAGAGCAAAAAAAAAAAATAAAATAAATATATACATAAAAATATTACTTAAGATATTTAGAGAGAAATTATAATAATTTGTTCTTTACCTTCTTGTCCTTGTTTTATATAATTTTATTGTAGGACAAACAATCTACTCTCATATAGTTATGTACAAGTTAATATTTTATCGGTTTTAATATTAATAATACCTATTGATTTATATCCAATCATTTTCGTATTTGAGTGTGTAGCTTCATCCGATATTTCTAGCACAAAATATAACGTCCTCTAATTACACGAGAATGGTAAAATCCTGCGCGGCGGATTTTTACTGTTTTTATTCTTTTTGTAAAATAACGACTTCAATAAATTTAAATATAATGTACTCAAAGATAAAAAGATATCTAAGAATACAGATAGATAATAATATATTTCAATAAATAACAATATAAAGATATAATATATATATAGTATACAGGATCGTAATACTTTGTTGTTGTTCTGTCTCTCCTCCCCTCATTATTAATTAATAATAAGTGTTATCTTCGAATATCCAGAATTAAAGTAAGAGGTCCAGGTTCATGACTCCTTATATTTACCACCTACAATTATTCCTTCGACGACAACGAGAAACAGTTTTTCCCAACTCCAACAAAGATACGGAACGTGTAATAGATGAAGATCTACTACGAGAGATATACTCTTCTATAATGATAAATATAATAAATGATTCTTGGTTGTTGGTTGTTGTCCTCTATCTATGATACATAAACTATACTGTATATACGGAGTAAACTAAGATACACAGATATACAGATATATATATTTTATAAACAAGAAAAACAAGAACGTCGTCGTCGACTAAAGAGCTTGCAAGATCGTCTAGCGTGACATCAGGACAACATATGTCAC
>JAJLYH010000036.1:17439-92951 GCA_030571675.1 Arxiozyma telluris | reverse complement strand
GAGCCTTCATATCATATTATTCAAGCTAATGAATGATTTTTTCTAAATAATGCGCTACTCCACCTTTTCAAGGTCTCTTGAAGTTCGCCTTCTGTCATTGATATATTTCAACTTTATATTGAACCCATCCTACTTGTCTGCTTACATACTTTCTCTTTTTTCCTTCCTTTCATATATCCTTCCAATTTGTGTAATCCTGTATATACGTTTCAACACACAACCACGGCTAGTCTACGTTCAACAACACAACAATATATCATTAAATCAAGGAAGTAACACGAGCATTCAACACTCGAAACTCCACCTATATTTTCATAACTATTCTATAGTTTTTTTTTAATGCTCTATTCAACATAGTCAGCTAATCATCAACATCCAGTGCAATTTAACAGACAGTTTAATATATTCATCATGCCTTTACTATCCTTTTTTTTCACCGATGAAAAGGTTGCTGTATCGAACAATACTAGTCATACTGTAACAAACATCAAAAATAAAAGATTGTCTAACGTTAAAAGACTTCACACCAGAAACGTTCAATATTCTCCTGAAGAAGAACTATCTAACTGGACAAAGACATGGAACCTTTTGAAACAGTTGGCAGACATTTTGACTCCATCCAAAAAGGTTAATATGAGTAATTTGACCGTTCCAACAAACAATGATTCCTTTTATACTGTTAGTTCTGAGTCTGGTACAGATATTGAAAATAATAATACTGATACTGATACTGATACTGATACTGATAGTGATGCTTTAAGCTTTTTCACAACAAGAACTTCATTGAGCAATAATAAAACTAAGCAATCTCTCAATAAATCTCCAATTTGTGATTTATTCCCTCAAAAATCAAATATCCAAAAGCTCGATTTTACTTCAGTGACTCCCTGTTCCATGGATATTCGTTTAATGGAGAATCCAATTCAATTTGAGACACTGCCAAATGGCATGATCTCTTCTACTTTATCAAGTAAACAATTGTATCAAACAATCATCAACAACCAGAATAATCATAGTAATAACATTATTATTAATAACAATATTAATAGTAATAATAACCCCATTAACACAAATCTGCCTTTACCTATCTCTCCTCAAAGTAATACCTCTCCAGCTACTCTAGATGATAAGCTAACACCACAATCTACTACTTCATCAGGTACATTAAATAGTTCAACAAACAGTATCTCCAATGACAATGCCAGTACCAACGCCAATCCTCATTATCAAACTTCAACACCAGAGAAAGACGAGCTAGGTTTGTTCATATGCCATTATTGTGATGCCACATTTAGAATTAGGGGCTATCTAACCAGGCACATTAAGAAACATGCTATTGAAAAGGCGTATCATTGTCCCTTCTACGACAAAAACCTGCCACAAGACTTGAGATGCCACAACTCAGGTGGTTTCTCCAGACGTGATACATACAAGACACATTTGAAGGCAAGACATTTCACTTTCCCCAATGGCATTAAAGCACATGACAGAAACAAGTCTGATGGTCGATGTTCTCATTGTGGCGAACATTTCATCAGTGCTGATGATTGGATCAACAATCATTTGGAAACAGGGAAATGCGTCAAATTGCCCGAAAAATATTTGATTGAATTGAAGGAAAAGTCGAACAGCAAGAAAAGAACACATCATAAATTGAAAATGATTAAGACTTCTACAGGTCATTCGAGATTCGTATCCAGCGCGGATAGTGTTATTGAACAAAAAGTTTTCCAGAACAAAGAGGCTCTGGAAGCAACAGCTATTATAGCGGGCGATTCAATGAACGGTCATGTCTTATCCAAGAACGGTGAGAATCAATTCGTGTTGAATTCTGAAAACTTTGAGGGTCATAAAAAGCCAAAGAAGAAGTATAGACCTAGAAAGAATAAACAAACAACAAATAGTGACATAAACAAGGCCACCGCTAAAGACAATATTAGCAATACACCAAGGTCGAATTTAGACAGCTCTACTCCACATACTAACACATTTAGTGTTAATGAATCGGATCAACACTATACCAATAATGTCGATAATACTAATAATCAAGCTATGAATGGAATTCACTCATTCATTACTTCTCCAACTAATTTAATGTTTTCAAATGTTACCAATATAAACAGCAATAATAGTAATTCTGTCACTATATCTAATTCAATGAATATGAATGATAGTGGCTACATAGAACAACAAGGCTGTTTAGTTAACAATTCAGTAATAAACACATTCGCACCCATTACTGCCACATCATCAATATCATCTATGTCTTCTGGGTCATCGATATTTTTGGAGCCTTTAGATATTGAACAGCAATCTATGTACGAACCATTTGAAGAAGTCACGTTACATAGTATTCCTAACACATATAACAGTGACACTTTAAATACCAACGTAAATAAGTTCAGAACAGCTACAAATAATGAGGCAAGTGGTGCATTTGCGGAGAATATGGATTGTAATAAGGTCAATGAAATGCAAATGAAGGAGACAAGACAGTATTTAAATTTTTATAACTTTCTTTTTGGTTCTAATTTGTGACTCTCACTATTATTACCAGTAAACGCTATTTAAAAAAGTAACAACTTTCGTTATTTAATGAACTATTTTATTTATTTATTATGTAAGTTTTTATTATGACACATAAATTATCCTTTTGTTAGATGTATAAAAATAATATACGAAAAGTACAGAAATTCTACAACAAAAAAGAAAAAGGATATATATATATAGATTAATTATTTTTCCTTTTCTACTGTATAAAATACATAAATATATAAATAATCAATTATAAACCAAAGGAAAGAAATCAGCCACAATAAATAAATAAATAAATAAATATATCAGCAAATAAATATGTATATCAAATGAACAAAAGACAAAAATAAGAAAGGAGGAAAAAAGCAGAATAAATAACGTCGTAAAAAAAGTAATTCAAATAGATGTCATCAAGTTCGTTTTTAATAAATCAAGCTTGAACAGGTTCTTCTCTCTTTTCCCAGACAATCTTAGCTGGGCCAGTTGGTAGAGTGACCATAGATGTGAAATCTGGAACTGGGACAGTTTGTTTTGGGTCTGGGAACTTCCACTTAAACTTCCTGATGTAAACGGACATAATGGTACCTAATTGAGCGTAGGCATAGTGTTCACCAATACAACGGTGTCTGCCACCACCAAATGGTAAGTATGGAGAAGAAACACCTTTGGAAATAGAACCAAAACCGTAATCAATTTTTTCGCCAACACTGTAAGAGGATTGAGAATCATTATCCCAACGGTGTAAATTGAATTCAGTTGGGTTTGGGAAATACTTTGGGTGCAAGTGGGTATAACCTGGAGAAACAAGGACGTAGTGGTCCTTTGGAACGACGTATGGGGTTTGTGGGACAGGTAAGTCTCTCATAACTTTACGGAATAAAGAATGTAATGGATGGTGTAATCTTAAGACTTCCTTGATACATTGGTTCAACAATGGCATTTCTTCGTTTAAGATATCGTAAGTCAATTCTCTCTTACCGTTTTCTAAGACAGTCATTTGTTCCTTGTATAATTCTTCTTGAACGTCTGGTCTTTCAGCTAAGTGCAATAAGATCCAAGCAGAGGTAGCAGCAGAGGTGTGTTGACCACCCATTAAAACACCGATTAACAAGTTAGCGATTTCTTGGTCAGTCATCTTGACACCATCCTTGTAAGTAGAATTCTTCATTAAGCTATCGATTAAATCTCTGTCTTGAATATCGTTCTTAGCACGTCTTTCCTTGATTAACGATAAATAAGTATCACTGATGGTCTTTTGAGCATGGTCTCTTCTCTTGTTAACAGGTAATGGTAACCCAGGCATGACGAAATTGATTGGAGTAAAACCTCTGTCTAAATCGGTGTATAGAGTAGCAAAACCAGTGTTTAGTTTATCTCTCATTTCCTTACCCAATAAAGTTCTAGAGGCAGTGAAAATGGTCATTTCTGGTTGAGTAACCATAACATCGATAGTACCAGTCTTGTCCTTCAAACCGTGGAAATTTGGAGATTCGTTGAAATATTTGTTAGTTTCTTCAATGAACAATGGAACATAGGATCTGAAGGCTTCCTTAGTCAAAGCACCTTTAACGAACTTCTTTTGATCCATCAATCTATGGTTTGGAACATCATAGATAACACCTTTACCGAAAACAGGAGTGGTCAAATGAGCATAGGCAGCCTCAGCTGAAACGTCGGCTAATTTGGCGTTGAAGACAAATTCATGACCATTTGGACCTAAATAGACGGTCATAACTTTGCCTAATAACACGAAGGAGAAGACATCACCATAAGTTTCTTGACAATGCTTAAAGAACTTGTAAGGTTGGGTACCATAGGGAATAGCAGAACCAACCCATGGAATCCAGTAGTGTACTAAAGGAGGTCTGTCGTTTCTCATGGAATAGATAAATTGCCATAATAAGGAATAAATAAAAGGAATGAATACTATGATGGAGATTTGTTGGAATAAAGATAAGCCTAAGAAAAAATCCAAAGCTACTTTAGCATAAGATGCCAGTTGAATGGCAATAGAACCACTTTCTTCACTCATGTCTATATATTTTGTGTTGGGGAAGAGAAGAAGTTTTTTTTTTTCTTTTTACCTATTAGTTTGGTAGTCTGTTGAAGTTGGTAATCTATCAGCCAGTTTATAACGAGAACACCTCTATAAGATAAAGTGGGATAAACAAACAATATTTATATATATATATATATATATATATATGCAAATACGTACAAGATTTAAGTAAAACGGCAGTGTCAGAAGTAATTGTTGCCTGATTCAAGGATGGTAATGCATCTGAATACTAATCTCGATCATTAACGTTATATATATTACTATAATCATAAAAAAAGAAAGAAAGAAAGAAAGAAATGAGTAGTTGGAGAGTATCGATGACTGGTATCACGTGCAAAATTGTAATTATCGATATATTTCGCCACTTTTTTCACACAAAAGGAAAAAAATAAAAAATAAAAAATGAAAAAAGAAAGACATATTCATTTCGTATAAAAAGCAAAAAGGATAAAAAAAGAAAAAAAAACGAAATTTCTTTTATTTTTTTGATATCTAAACGAAATCTCCATAAAGACAGAAAATTATATTGTTAACAAAAGACAAAAAATAAAATGATTGAAGTACTTGAATTTAAACGAAATGAAATGATATTAATGAGACGAAAACTTGAGATTTTCCCTTTATTTCAAAGAGACATCAGCTGAAAACAAGAGGTTCTCATATAAAAAAAGAAAAAAAAAAACCTATTACACTATCTGTATTAGATGTTTTAATCCACAAAAACATAGGGCTTCTTTTATCCATGCCTCTTTTTTTTTTCTATTTTCTTTACAACTTCCCTTTTACTTGTTTGATTATGGGTTTCAATCACCAAACCTTGTCTTACCTTAATCCTTAAATGCTAAAGTAAAAGATCATAAATAATTGACTGCTATAATGGCGGTAAATATTTGCCTGTTGTTTTTGTTACCTTTATGAAAGTTAAAACTACAGATATGCTTTTTTATTTTTTTCGTTTTTAATCAAAGAGTTGTCCTGAGTTAGTGAAAGCATAGTTGGTTTGAAATCATCACACAACCAGTCTTTCGTAAAAGTTAGGCTTTGCTTAGTACTCTAAGATCAAAAGACAAATTAAGGTTATTACAACATTTCTATAGAGTGTTTCCTCATACTAGCGGAGAACTCCAGAATAAAATATACTTTTGCTTTTATTCTTCTTTTATTTTTATTGTTTTTTTTTGTTTTACTAAATCATTTAAAATTTTAGTTGTTATTGCACTTTTGGATTCTTCTTTATCTAATCTGATTATTATAAGTATTAACTGTAGTAATGTAGTGGTATTGTAATAAGAATTTGTACATTTGTCGTCACTTTTATTACGGAAATACAAATCAACAAGGATCAATCCATTAGATTTGTATTATTTTTATTTTTATTACTATGACTACTATTATTATTATTATTTGAAATTTTTCTTTTTCGTTTTTTCTTTTTGGCACTTGTATTGTATCGTTTACTTTCCAAATTTAATAGTAATGGAATAATATACTCTTAGCTTCAGCAGTAAATGTTTTCGTGGTACATATTGTCTTAAACATAAAGAGATTCCGCGAAGGCATTTCTTCTTATTTTGTTTTTTGACACGTACTATATACTTACTTGCTATACACCACTGCGGAATGGTTATTAGAAATACACGGATTTTGGAAACCCGTCGTGGAAGATGTTCAAGAAAAGAAAAGAAAAAAAAAAAAATACTGCACAAGCAAAAAATTTATGGGGAAAAAAAAAAAAGGAAGAGCAGTAAGGAGCCTTAGAGAAAAATATTTACTTAATATCGGACATTTCGGTCAGAATGTAAAAAAAAGAAACGTCAAAGGATCTGTAATAATATACGAGGGTAGGGAAATCACCGAAAAACTTCTTTTTTATTTTTGCTTTTCCAATTTAAATAAACCTTTTAAAAAACATTGAATTAAAAGAAAAATGAAAATAAAAAAACCAATGTAAAACTGCTTGTGCCTACCTCGCCTGGGGGATACACGTTTCTAGAATGGAAACTCTGGCTTTCGTGGTTTCTCTCTGACATTCATCTTTACAAATACTAAATTTTGGACACTACTTCAATTGTTCATGAATGTTTTTATATTTGCCTTAGCCCAGAAGTAAGGAGTCTAGTTTATACGTAGTCCAAGTCGAACAGTTTGATGAACTCCAAGAGTCGACATTTAAATTGTTGCAAGCATGCACAAAGATATTTTAAGACAACAAAAAATGGGGACTTTATTGATTGTGTATAAATCTTTTTTTTTATTTTTGTTTTTGTTTTTTTGAATAAGTATACGCATTATTTTACAAGTGTTTGGAGGTTTTATGTAAAAGAGTACATATGACACAATATTTTGTAAAAGTGACATTGAAACAAGGAGAAAAATCACAAAAATTAGAAAATCCCTTTGAATGTAATAATAAGATTCATAATAGAACCTTGCATATCTTAATATTTAATAAAGAAAGCTTTTCTACTACACTTCTATAAATGAGAAATAACTACGTGACCAAGCCTTCACAGAGAGCACAAATTTTAAGATTTGGTTAGGAATAGATATAATGATTTATTATGATATAACAATAAATTCATTTGAATACATAATAAAAGTTGTGGTATATATAACATTTATACGAAACTAACACATGATTCACACAACAATTTTTTCTTGTTCAAATCTCTTGGCAGCCTCTTTCCAGTTAATAACATTCCAAATAGCGTTGAAATATTCAACTTTACGGTTTTGATATTGCAAGTAGTATGCATGTTCCCAGGCATCAATAGCGACTAATGGAATTAAAGAACCAGTGACTGTGTCCTGATTGTAAGTTTGCACAACATCTAACTTTCCACCGTTAGCTAAGTTCTTGACAATGAAGGCCCAACCAGAACCTTGCACACCAGCTAATTTGGTGTTGGTTAAGTTAATTAAAGAGTCTAAACTGCCATATTGGTTAATAATGGCATCTTTCAACTTACCTTCTGGTAACTGACCTCCACCTTGCTTTTCTGGAGTTAAATTTTTCCAGAATAAACAATGGTTGGTGTAACCACCGCCATGGAATTTGATGTTTTGTTGCAATGCAATAATTTCACGTGCAATAACTGGGGATGGATCCTTCTTTAACTTTTCTTGTAATTCTGCCATTTGTTCTAAACCAGTGTTAAGCCCATTAACATATGTTTGATGGTGTTTTGTGTAGTGTAATTCATTGATTTGCCCACTGATATGTGGTTCCAAATCACCAAAATCCCATTCTAAATCTGGTAATGTGACTTTGTTTCTGGTAAACATGCTCAAGACACGCATGTTAGAGGTCTTTTTTAAAATATTAGTAGATTGTCTAGATAACATCTTTGTTTTCGTGTCCTATTTATTTTTGTTTTAGTTTTTGTGCCTGGTGGTGGTTTATCACTTTTTATATAACGGGTCAATGGTAACCATGCAACAAGCCAAGAGCACCGTCAGTGAGAAAATAAGAAGTATAACAGATAGTATTTCCCTCTTATAATCTATCTACTATATATACAAGAACAGCCAGCTTTGCTTGTGTGTATATTTTCTTCCTTAATTTTATAAAATTCGGACATACAAAAATACATCAAATCGGTAAAGGCGCACAAACTTTTCTTGCTTCCTTTATTTCCTGTCTTTTCTTTTTGTTTTCCCTCCTTTGATTTGTTCCCTTTCCGGAATTTTATCACATCTCAACGCCGATTGGTTTCTCTCGATTTCCGTGGCTCTTTTCCTGTGCAATTTAGTGTTGATTTAATCGTATCATACTTTGGCATTCTTTGGGAGAGAAAAGAAAAGAAAAGAGGCTATTATTAAATTTGTCAACCCTCCATCTCATATGACTAAGATGATTAGTAATCACATCCTCAGAGAGTGTTATACAAAAAATATATATTTCACAAATAACAAAAAAAAAAAAAAAACAAAATAAAATTACAACCGTTCCACAATGGGGTTTGTTTGAATGGAATAAGGTTTGTTCTGGTTGTAATTAGATTAGTAATCAACGTAAACCCATCTGAAATTATGGTGTTCTTAGTCCACACTGAAATACAATTTAGGATCCAATTTGTCTACATTACAACTGATCGCTCTACCGTCAAAGATAATTTCTGACATGACTTTACCTGTAGCACAACTGTTGTTGATTCCCCAACAGGAATGTCCGCTGGCCATGTATAATCTACTAGCATCGGTTTCGCCGATCAAAGGTCCACTACTCGTAGCTACATTTAGAACGGGCAGGTAACAAGCTTGCTTTTTCAATATTTGACCTTTGCCGATAACATTTGGAGATAGTATTGAGGCATATTTGTACAGTTTATCACATTCTGTCTGTGACACATCCACATCGGTCGTTGGATCTGGTAGTTCCATTTGATTGTCTCCTTCGCCACAGATATAGATATCATGTTTACGTGCATATATTTCTGGCGTAAATACGTCCACATAATTCAATTTTATTTCATTGAAAAGTGCATATGGCTCTATATTATAGTCTGACGGATCTACTGTGATTGAGTGCGCTCTTAATCCAGATATAGGACATTGGTGTAACAAAGTTGGTGTCCATGGACCCATACATACAATAACTTTATCTTGAGGTAAGAAAGTTACCGTCTTCTTTAGCATATTTGATGATTGCGATGGTTCTGTTTCAAGACGTTCGGAATTATTTGGCTTTAAATCTTTATTCTTGATTATTGGTGTGTATTCTAATGATCGTATTGTCTTCGTAGTTTCCTGAGTTTGTTCTGAGATGTTAATCTTTTCTACTTTACCATAAACAACATCGACGCATTCAGTTTCCTTGGCCTTTTCTAGTAAAAACTTGGTAAATTTATAAGGGTGGACCTGTGCAGTAGAATCTTTATCACTAAGTTGAGTCCAGTTTGTCACGAATTTAGGGTCAATCCAATTCAGATTTATGGGTAAACTTACCGAGTCGCTTGTGCTAATCCCACTTTCATTTCTACTTTCTTTTTCATTATTCGTCAAATCGATATCTAAATTGACGGTATTTACATGTCTGTAATCCCAATTGATATCACCTTGATACAACTGTGCCAACGTTTGATGCAATTTAAAACTTAATTCGCTTAACTGTGTTGGGAACGCCCATGATGCTAACAATCCACCAGCTTTGCCCGATGCTGCACATGCAATGTCATTACTTTCAATTATTATAATTTGATGTTTCTGTGGGTTGAATTTTTCGTGTTTTGTTAGGTAGAATGCCGTGGCACAACCAATAATCCCACCTCCTATTATATAAATTGTTTCCTTGTTACTCATTCGATAAAATGTATTTACTGATTGAAATTTCTTTATATTTGTATTTGAAAGCAAAAAAAAAAAGGAAGTGAAAAAAAAAAAAAAAAACAAAAAATAAAAAAATTTGAAGTTATGAATACAATGTCTCTTTCGAATGATTACAATTCCAACTGACCCAATTTACTGTTTCACTGTAACTAACCCGAATATTAACTTTGAGTTCAATGTTAATTTTATTTTTATTTTTTTTTATTTTTTGTTAATTCACCTCTATTTTTCTTGTTGATAAAAAAAAAGAAAAAAATAAAATAATATTAAAACTAGATTAATTAATTGCTATACCCTTGAATTTACTAATAGATTGAGTATATACAAGTCTTTAAATAGGGTACGTCTATGGAGATGTTAAATAAATTTAATTAGAGATTTTTCTAGATTCCAAAGGTATTTTTGATAGGCGGATTGATCAAGCATAAGAATTCGAATAAGTGGTGCATTACATGCTTCTAATTTTCAATGGACTCCCTATGCACAATCTTCGCAGTCACCTAATTACGTTCCACGTTTTTGTATTCATCTGTTTCTCATTACTTTTCCTTTTTATTTTTTGCAAGAGACAGGCAGAGCTAAACCTGGATCGACGGAAAGATTTAAAGTGCGTGTAGGTTGGTGTTTATTATCACATCTTCAAAATCGATATTAACGAACAAAAGAGAAAGGGAAAAAAAAAGAAAAAAAGAAAAGAAAAAAACAGGTTTGTTTTATTGGATTAAATAAATTAACTACTACTTGTTTTCTCCTCTATTATTTTTAAATAAAGTTTGTTTTTACTTTTTTTTGTCTAAGTCTTGGGTATTGTTTTAAAATAGCCAGCAAGAAAAAAAGAAAAAAGAAAAGGCAAGATTCTCGTTATTTTTATGATCATAATTCACGTCCCGCCCCCGTTAGTTCAGATATCGAAAAGCAGAAAGACCGCAAGTTTACTTACAAGACTGTCTTTCTTGCATCCGGACATCCAAATGTGCTCTTAGGTTGCTTTTTTTTGATTTATGATTTATATTTCTTTTTTTGGTAAAAAAACATATTTTCAGAAAAATTTAAAAGAAACCATGTGCGTCACTTTTTATTTTTTTTGTTGTTTCAATTTTTGAAGACCAGGTTTCGACCAACAAAGCTTCAGTGAACGGGGCAAGTAGTAAACATTACCTGGTTTTATCCGGTCAAGCTTGTTTTCCTTAGATTCTCCTCTCTTTCTCCCCCATCCCCCCATCTAACCGGTCCCAACTCTTTTCATCTCACCTTACCCATTTTCCTTTCCCTTTCTATACTCCCCTTTCTCCATGCCCGCCCCCCCCCCCCCCCAATAATTACTTTCATGCTCCTCTAAGGAACTTCTTATCTTGTTCAATCCCCCGCTCCCTGTGTTCCCCTTCAGGTTGGTTATAGTGCGATCCTTACGGTGATGACTGGGGAGAATTCCGTGCCCCCTTCCTAAGATGCAACGTATGGTTGGTTAGTCAATGGTGGTGGGTTGATACCACCATTTGGTAAGATTCTGAATAACTAGGGAAGAATTATGGTATCCTCCTAGTAGGAGACGGTTCCATATACCCACCCTGGAAAAACCGTTCGCTCTAAGTTTTCTCCATTTCTGTTAAAAATTATCAAATCAATATATGAAAACGTTTAGTATAGGAAGCTCTGGGTTATAAAGGCGTACCTTAACTATTGGTTTCCGCTAAACAGCTTTCTCACAGCCCTTGCTGGAATTCAACAGAAATAGATACACGAAGAATTAAAGATGGCTAAGTTCTTAAAAGCTGGTAAAGTTGGTATGTATCCAAAATAGAGCAAATAAAACTAAAGAACTGATGTGGAGTAGTCTGGGAAATGGAAATTATAACAGATAGTTTAATTTACTGTTCAGATAAACGAATTTGTGTATGTCGTATAATGAAAGCACTGGATTTATAATAAAACAGAATATATATATTATAGGAAAAGAGTTATTTCAGAGAGTTATATGGAGAGAGAAAAACCTTTGATCGCATCCATTTATGATCGATGCCATTTGAATGTATAGAAGAATTACAGTTGTATGAATATCAACGTTTTGTTAGTGCATTTTAAATTTTTACACGGAGTTTTTTTATGTTGTAGTAAACTTATATTCCACAAATAATCCCAAAAACAACTCATACCTAATTATTGAAACAATAAATACTAACAAATTTGTATATAAATTGAATTTGGAATATCTGATGAACTTGAGACTCTATTCTTTTTTATGTTTTTGTACTATATTCCATATTTAATATGTTCTTTCATACTTTTTTTACATTTATTTGTAAAATCTGTTTTCTTCTTTTTTTTTTTAATTAGCTGTTGTTGTTAGAGGTCGTTACGCCGGTAAGAAGGTCGTTATCGTCAAGCCACACGATGAAGGTTCTAAATCTCATCCATTCGGTCATGCTTTAGTTGCTGGTATTGAAAGATACCCATTAAAGGTTACCAAGAAGTTGGGTGCCAAGAAGGTTGCCAAGAGAACTAAGATCAAGCCATTCATCAAGGCCATCAACTACAACCACTTATTACCAACTAGATACACTTTAGACGTTGAATCCTTCAAGTCTGTTGTCTCCACTGAAACTTTCGAACAACCATCTCAAAGAGAAGAAGCTAAGAAAGTTATCAAGAAGGCCTTCGAAGAAAGACACAGAGCTGGTAAGAACCAATGGTTCTTCTCTAAGTTAAGATTCTAATTTGAATATATATCCTGATTTGTTATTCTTATATATATATATATATACAAATTGAAAACTTTTTCTGTCGCATTATAATCTTAATTAGTTCCGAAATTCTTACCAATTCTATATTACTGTTTATTACCATAATGTTATATTTTTTTTTCTGTTCTTTAAACTAAAGATTCCACAAATATCTACGTATTAATAAGAATGCAATCAAAACGATGCAGTTTTGAGTGGTTTCGTGTGGCTAATGGGTATCTTTTAGCTCTTAATTGCCTCTTAGTCTTGTTATTGTATTTTTGAATGGATTAATACGTTTAAACCTGAGTACTATCTCCATTATGTTGATTGAATATAACCCAGTTATATTTTGTATACTTGTGGAGTTTCCTTTTTTTCGCACTTTGCTATCGCATTGACAACTTCCAACTTTAAAGGAAAAAATTAAAAAATAAACATAAAATATATTGAGGATCCTGTAAAAAATTACTGTTTGATACAAAAGAGGTGATCAACACATATATGGAAAAGGATAAATGATCAGATTTATACACCCCTCTAACTACATCCAAAAGGTTATGGATGGACAAAAGTGCAATGATTTTCAAATATGTTATTCTTTAAAAGATATTTAAGTACTTCAAATTATTTAAGAGATTTCATCAGAAAACCTGCAATTGATATAAGCTATGTGTTAAAGAATAGCGGTTTATACAAAGACTCTGTCTTAAAAAGAGAATTAGTTAACACTGATGTATTAATTAAAGAGTTGAATGAATTACCACAATGTTACCAAAATTTGCATACTATAGATTATCAAATCAATCAAGTTCAAAGGACAAGAAATCAGTTAGAAAAGAAAATCAAATCCAATAAGGATGAACTAAAGCTGTTATTGCCTCAAATCCAAGAGTTGAAGAATAAGTTTAAAAATTTACAGAAGGAAAGATCAGAATTATTTACCCGTTTGGAATCCACTTACACGTCGTTACCAAACCTATTGCATCCTTCAGTACCACCAAGTGAGCCAGAAATTGTCCAATGGATCAATAAACCAATCACTATCAACCATTCTTTAAACCATATAGATATTATGACAAAAAAGGCATTGTTGGATTTGGAACAGGCATCAATGACTTCAGGCACATCTTCATATTATTTAATTGGTAATGCTGCTTTATTAGAAAGAGCATTGATAAATTATGCTATTGATCTGGCTCAAACGAAACAATTCACGTTTGTATTACCTCCAAGTCTGACTAGATTAGGTATGATTGAAGCTTGTGGATTTAGACCTAGAGATATGAATGGCGAGGAACAAATATATAAGACAGGTAAGGACAAAGATATGGGTCTCGTTGCCACTGCAGAGATAACACTAGCTGCCATGGGGTTTAATAAGATCATGAATCTCCCTCAAGGGAACGTACAAAAATATGTTGGGTTGAGTAGATCATATAGAGCAGAAGCGGGTGCAAGAGGTAAAGATACAAAGGGTTTATATAGAGTACATGAATTCAGTAAAGTAGAGTTATTTTGTTGGTGCGATCCAACCAAAGGTGAACAAGTGTTAGAATCATTGAAGGAATTTCAAATAGATGTTATTCAATCGTTAGGTCTTTATGGTAAAGTCCTGAATATGCCAGCAAATGATTTGGGTAACCCAGCATATAAGAAATATGACATAGAAGTATGGATGCCAGGTAGAGGATCATTTGGTGAAGTAAGTAGTGCATCTAATTGTAGGGATTTCCAAAGTAGAAGATTGAATAGTAGGTTTAGGAAGGAAGATGGTTCTTTGGAATATCTATATACTTTGAACGGTACTGCAATGGCAGTTCCCAGAGTAATTGTGGCAATTGTTGAGAATTTCTATGATCAAAATACAAACATGATTAAAATCCCTGAACCATTGATTCCATATATGAATGGGAAAGAGTATATATGAGAGTTTGAGAGTATCTACCTGATTTCTTCCTCATGAGTAGTAGTTTCATACTTTACGTTTTCATAATGTATATGTCACTATAACATTTTCTGTAAATACCATTATTACACCTATAAAATATAGTCAATTGTCTATTGACCTAGATAGTTTGGTTGTAATGTTTTTTTTTCTTTGCTGCCGTATAATTCTTTTCTAAGTTGAGAAAGAGTGTAGATTTATTTTAATTTTGTTTCTTCTTTCACAAGACCATTTTTATAAAATTTTAGAAAAAGTTTATAAGGGTGAAATTGTTATGATAATATTATTTCCAACATTTTAAATGACAAGTTTAGTTTCAAATAATGAATGATCTTGGGAGCAGTTAAGGATAACGCACAAATAATCTAGGGAATAAATATGTTACTATTAGCCCTTGCAGATGCATATATTCCAGATAGAGCAATTGTATGTTATTTGTTGTTACTTTTACAAATTTATGAATACCTCATTATCATATAATAGTTGAAGGGGAAAAAAAAGTTACTAACAAAATTAAAGTAGGATATACCATTGAAATTCAAAAATCTACTGAGTATACCTGATAAGATATCACATATTGCATTATTAGGTAACAGCACTAGGTCGAGTGAATTTTTAGAATTTTTGACTCAAGTCTCTTCTAATATAAGTATAGTACGTGGTGAATTTGATAATCCAAGAATTGAAATATCTAAATCCAGGCGTATAAATATTAATACTAATAATACTGATAAAACTCAAGATAAAAATAATGAAATAAACGAAAACAGTTTGAAGGAGCTGCCTTTAACCTCAATACTAAAAGTTGGGAATTTCAAAATTGGCTGTTGTAGTGGATACACAGTGGTCCCTAAAAATGATCCAGTCTCATTATTAATATTGGCTAGACAATTAAACGTGGATATTTTGCTTTGGGGTGGTACACATAACGTAGAAGCATACACTTTAGATGGTAAATTTTTTGTAAATCCAGGAAGTTGCACCGGTGCCTTTAATTCAGATTGGCCTGTCAGTAATGATCTTCCTGATCAAGTAGACAGAACACAAGAAGTTACAGATAATGAAACAAAACAAGTCGAAGATGATAAGACAGATGAAACTAAAGAAGAAGAAGAGATAATAACAAATCCCCTAATAACGTCTCGCGATAAGCAAGTAAAAACGAAAGAAGAAGATATAGACATCCCAGATAGTGTCATAACAGGCTCCAATGCACCGAGCTTTTGTCTGCTAGATATCCAGGATTCCGTCTGTACATTATATATTTACCTTTATATAGACGGTGATGTGAGAGTAGATAAGGTGGTCTTCCAAAAAGACGAGGAGTTTGAAGATAGTAGCAATCAATAGATGTTTTGAGCGACATTTTAATAATATAGTCAAATATGTACGTCTGTATATGTATATAGTTATACGGATACGTGGATACATGGATACATGGATAAGTTGGTGTGTTCTTCAGAGGTGTTTGATATAAAGTCTGTCAGTAGGGATTTTGGATATGGTGAATCCAGTAATAATTGCAAACCCTAATACATTCGAGCTATTGCGTAGAAAGTGATAATACACGTTTATTTGGTTTTATTTTGTTTTGTTTTTCTTTGATTTTTTGTCTTTTTGTTAAGAAAATTAGAAAAGATTTTTTTTTCTTTTTTTAATTTCCAGATTTTGACATTATATAAAGGGAACAAACACTAAGTATAATGTAGTTTTTAACCTTTCCTCAGATTCGTCTACTGTGCTTTTAGATGTTTCTTGTGGTTTCATTACATAGCTAAAGAAACCAGGAAGTTTTTTCCTTTATTAGTGATGATCATGAGTGCATTTGGCTCTAGGCATTCTCAAATTTTTTGTTGAATGTCGATGTGGAAAAACTCAAGCTACCTACTTTATCTTTTGACTGATTATTTTTAAATGAAAATGACTTCCTTCATATGTAACAACATTGTGTGTCGTTAATGTGAATTCTTGAACATCTGAAATCTGATCTCGTAAATGTCAAGCATGAAGTTATCATGAAATAGACGTGTAGGTTAGTCTTGTACTATTTTATAAATATTTCTTAACTTTGCTCCTGTATAAAGTGCAATTATATTACACTATACTCGGTCAAACTTTTGCGGCAATCTTGAGTTCAACAGTACTGTACATATATTATTAGAGATATTGCGAGGTTATATATTTATTTGATATTATGTTTGATTTACTCAATTTATTATGTATAATCAAAGTTACGGATTCAACGCCTTAGAAATATTCAGACCACAACGTCATCAAGACCATGTTGAACAAGATCTTCAAGTAAATCGGAAGTTAAATCATCCTCTAAGGGTTCTTTATTTTGGTCATTATTATTTTTGTCTTTACGGTGATTGAAATTCACAACTGCCAATTCTTTTAAATCTAACACTTTTTTCATAGCATATGCATCTTCACCATCTTGATAGTAACCCTTTTCAATCTTTAATACTTCGAATTCTAATGTATCTCTATATAAATGTAACGCAGCTCTATTTGACTGTCTAACATGTAGAGAGACATATTCAGCATCATGAACTTCTCTTAATGCAAATAACGCCTGTCTCATCAATTTTTCTGCAAGGCCCATTCTTCTATATGTTCTCATAACACTTAATGATGTAATATGACCATTGGGAGGTTCATTTTGTTGATCTGGATCATCGTTCATTTTAGCTAAAACATAACCAACCAGTTTTTCACCCGGTCTGAGATAAGTTGGGTCCAGTTTAATTTGATTGCCTGTTATCAGGTCATTTATGACCAATTCATCATCATTGTTATCATTATCTTTAAGATCTTCTTCATCAAACACATCAGATGTTGTTGTAGCTACAAAGGAGATTTCGGGCCATGACAAAATGTGATACATATAATATTTCATCATATAATTTTCTGGTAAATTATGTAGATTGGCATTTTGCATACAAATAATATCATCAATGGTAGCCCTTCTAATATTAACCGGCATTTCTTAAACACACACACCGAAAAAAAAAAGATCTTTTCCAACAAAGTATTGCCTCCACTGTTTCTCTCTTGTGGTTTGTATTTGGTTATTCTGTATTGAAATGATTAGAAAAATAGAATTTAACTACTAGAGAAATCTCAGGTATGTATATATTTGTATATGTATAGAAAAAGTTAAGTCATATGTTTGATGTATCTTCACCTCGAAGTTGATTTTATTTCAAAGTTATTTCTGTCTCTATTTTCTTAATTTTTTTGTTTTATTTTTCTTTTTTTGTTTTTCTGCAATAAATATTTATCGACGTTTTCTTTTTTCTTAAGATGTCCCTTTAGGATGATTCCCATTATATAATGTGCAGATGATACTATGTTTGATTAGTGCTTTCTAGAAGGTTAGGGTATCAATGTTAGTAGTTCGTATACTTATTTCGAAAGTGTTCTCGAACATTCACGGGACACATCTCTTTTTTTTGTTTTTACAATGACACACTATATCTGTTACAGCAACCCTTATTAATTAAATCGAAGAAACTATAATTTTGCAAAATCGATTAATTGTAAAATATTTATCCAAGATATATATATATATCTATATATATATAAAGGGAGAATTACATCAAGAAGTATATTGATGAATTATGAAAGTGGTATTATAGGTAGTATAAGGCAATGCAACAATTGCTTTGAGTTTGTTTGTTTTTTTCTGTGTAAAACTGTATTCTAATTTTCATTATATTACTTTTTCCTTGTAAAAGAGAAAAAAATAAGAGATCATAGAGTTTTATAAATATATATGCCATTCATGAAAGTATCCTCTAGAAGAATATTTATGTACGAGTTGTTTATTTTATTTTTTTTTTTTCATTTTTTGTTATTTTGGAAAAGAGTAAAGAACTTTGTCTTTTATACATATTTTAGTTGCTTTCCTTGGGTTATTCTTAATTAAAGTATTTTTAAGAATAGATATCAGAATTATACGTTGTGAAAATTATAAAACAAATATGTACTAAAGAATTTTTAACATGGTAATTTGAATACATTATAAGCAGACAAGAGGACTTAAAGAAATTGATGAAGTATTTTTGTGAATCAATGTATTTTCTTTTTCTTTTTTTTTTATTTTTTTATTTTGGATTTTCTATTCTATAAATGTCAATAAAAAAGGATTTTAGAAAAGTGGTCACAATCAAATGAAAAGACTCTGTGACGTTAGGAAACGGGATGTAACTGTTTCTGTAACAAAATTGAATAATATATTTTTGTGTTGGCTACATATACATATCTATATATATGTGTGTGTGTGTGCGTGTGTATGTATGTATATATATGCATCAGTATATGTAGAAGAAATTAGGATTGTATTCAAAGTCGTATATTATATATTCTATATTGGTATAAGTGTTTTTACTATTCAATCATAGTTTAATATATAATGGGTATTAAGTCTAAAAGTAGACCATTACAATTCAAAAATGTTAATGTGTCATTTTCAAATAAAGATTCATTGCAAAAAAATCCCAAGACGATAAAATTTGTGACAAAAAACAAAGTAAAAGCTGTTGCTGCTAAAGATAAATATAAAAATAGTAATAGTAAAGCTATTAATTTCGGATATGAGGAACAAATGACCATGGAAGAAGACTATCATATTTCTTCAAGCGTATTAATGTCTCCTCATGATGATGATAATGGTTTATCAGTAAATTGCATGTCTTTATCAGACGAAGGAAATAGGAAAGAAGAAAGAAATATAAGTATAAATGTGTTAGATCCACAATATAATCAACTAGAATTAGAAGGAAAATATATCACAAAGATTCCACAGTATATTATTAAAAAATCAAAAGATTATTTTAGTTTGTCCATATTACAAGAGACTACAGTTGAAACAGAGAATAACAATGGATCGCCAAATTTTATTTCTACACCTATACATAATGGTAATATGCATGGAAATAAAAATAATAATAATAATAATAACTCATTAGATAGGTTATCTTTAGAAGACATTAATAGATCAATTATTTGGGACATATTTAATTCATCTCAAATAGAGAAGTATCCATGTATATTGCCTCCGCCTTTAATCACTTCAAATAAGTATGGTAACTGTGATGATCGTTGTGACAATGACAATGATGATTATGATGATGATGATGATGATATAATGATAACTGAATCCGATTCAAGTCTTAATGGGTTCTACCATTCATATGGACATATTCCCAAAAGACACTTCAATGTTCACACACCTTTAAAGATAATGTATCCAGTGTCAACGGCGCCGCCGCTACCACTTTCTTCATCCTCCTCCTCATCGTCGCTTTCTCCTGCTGTTTCTTAACTGTGCAACCCGTGCGGCGTGATCAAATAGTGGATTTATTTATATTGTGTTTTTTTCGAACAATACAGAACTAAAAGGAAAAAAAGAAGACAATAGGGAGTACCCGTTTGTATTTGTGTTGTTTTGTTTTAAAATTTGGAAAACAAAGAAAAAAAGAGGAGAGGCCTGAAGAAAAAGAAAAGACAAAAGCTTTAAAAAAGAAAAACAAAAAACAAAAAAAAATAAAAAATGAAAAATGAAAAAGCTAAAGAGTAGAAATTTTGGCCCCAAAGACTAAACAAACATTGACTTTTTTTACGGCATGATCCATCTCATAGAAGAAGACCCACAATTAGATAAAAACAAACAGATGCATTAACGAATAAATAAAAAGCTAAAGAGGCAAACTGTTCTTACGAAGAAATCTAGGTGATTCTTTGTTGGTTCGTTCTCAGTTAACTGTTTGTTTGTTTGTTTGTTTGTTTGTTTTTATATTACTGGAAGTACACTTTCCCTTAATATTTCGATATAAACATATTATGAATAAATTATCTACTAACATCGCTAATACTACCACTGCTGCTGTTAGTAGTAATGCAATTATGACTAATAGCAATAATATCGATGCTAGCAAGGACAAGAAAATTATTACACAAGAATACCAAGTTGTAACACCCAAGTCACCTAATGATGTAAATCGTACTGGCCTAACAGATGTTATTGTGTCACCTTATTCAAATAAATCAAAGAAAGATTCGTTAAATATTTCTCCTGTAGACCATTTTTCTTCTTCTTCTTCTTTTACAACTAATATTGATACTAACAATATTGATAATACTAATAATATTCATCAACCCACAATACTATCATCTAGAGATAGTGAAGATATTGAACGTCTAAAATATGAAACCGTCAAAAATGAATTATTAGATAAATTGAACTTACATATTTTGTTAAGTTTTAAAAAAAGAGATATATTGAAAAAGGAATTAGATAAAGTACGTTCTCGGATAGTCTTGTTGAAGAAATTACATGAGGATAAGCAACTTTTAAATAAAATTGAAAAATTTAAAGAAATTGAAATTAATAATAGAAAGGATTTAACTAAATCATCTATTACATTTTTAGATACTACAAAAAATAATCGCTCTCATTCACATTCTTATACTCCACTTCAATCTACACCAAGACACTATTACTACACTAGAAGTAAAAGCCAAGGAAATTTGTTGGATGATTCTTTTTGGAAAAATTGTATTGATGATCCAATATTGACTTCAAAATCAAGTAGAAGTGTACAACAAAATTCAAACAAATATAATAATAATGATAATAATGATAATAATGATAATAATGATAATAATGATAATAATAGTAGGATTAATCCTGATACTTTTAATTCGATACAAACAAATGGAAGAAAAAATCAGGTCAGTAAAACATATCTTAAAGAATACAATAATAACCCAGTATTCAAAAGACATGACGGAATTTTGGTTCTACTTACCTGCTCTATATGTGGGAGACAAGGGTTTATAGCACCTCAAGGTATTGCCATTCATCTTAGAACTAAGCACCATAAGACTTATTCAAATCAGAAAATGGCTGTATTGATGAATCAATGGCTACTTCCTGATGTTTTACAAGATAAAGAGATATTATCAAAATTTAAGGATTTGAATATTGACCCCAATGTAAGTTATTTTCCTATGGAAAATCATTCCACTAGCAGAAATGGCTATAATAAAAATAAACCTAAACAAAAAAGTTTGACTCATTTGACGAAAAATATCTCAAAATCATCTTCAGGCGATAATATAAATACAAATTTGCAAAATGATATATCTACTGTTGAAAGAGAGAAATATAAGACTAATTACCTAGAAAAATTTTGTAATAAAGATGAACTTGAAAATTTAATCGAAATAGTGGAAACTAGTAGACAAGATCTCGAAGTAATTTTACAAAATCAAACAGAGAACGAAAGTGACGAAATATTTGAAGATAACCAGAATGAGGAGGATGAAGATTATGATGTCGCAACAGATACTTTAATTGATGATAGGAAATTAGATAACATTGATGATGCAGACTATGAAGTTCTAGAGAGTCCTCTTTCAAATTTATGTAGCTCTCCTAGGAAAGATATAACCACAGATAATTCATCTACAGAATTAGACTCTCTCCATTCTGTAACAGTAATAGCTTCTAGAAGAAATTTAAGGAAAAGAAAATGTCATAGTATTGATTCATCAGGGGAGGATGAAGAATCTGTTGTTCTTTCATGGAAGGAACGATTAAGACCTGCGGAGAAAAAACCAAGACCTGATATGATTGCATTAACAGAATTGCCGGAACATGAAAGGAGGTCAAACCATTATAACCTTCGCGCTCGGTCGAAACTAAAGAGTTCTAGCGTTGATGATGACTTTTGATCTATCGAATTTATTCTTCTTTTTTTTTTTACTGAAGCTCAAGAAGATGAAAGTACATATATCCATATATAGAGATATATAAACACTTTTTGATCTGGTTACGAAAGTCTGTGTATATAATGAATCCATTGCATAAAAATTAGATTATATATTCAATTATTAAGAAAAATCTACTGTCTACCAGTTTATTCTTATAGAAAAATAAAGTTTCCGTTGGTTAAATTAGTATATAATTAGCATACTTATTATTGGTAAGTATCTGACGGTGTTTTGGTGCAATAGTATTTTTTTATATATTGAGGAGAAGAATTTAGCTAAAAAAAAATAATAAAAAGCAGTATTACATTATTAAACAATATTTTAAAATAGTATGACCCAATCAAAACATTAGCCTCTGTACTTTTTTTTTAAAGAGGCTTAGAAAACATTGATTCGAGTTATATAGAATCTCCAAGTATACAAAAGAGGTTTAATAAAAAAAAAATAAAAATTATGTTGCTTCTTTCTTTTATTTTTAAACACTCTAATCACACAAAGAAACCTTAAATAAACGTTCAAATGTCCATCCCTTGATTCTTTACTGCAAGTGAAATAATTTACATAGTGTATTGTGCATATATAATATTCTTTTACATGAGCCAACACTTTGAATTTGGTTCAACAGTGTAAAATCCACGTATATATTAAATATTCTCAGAAATATTATTATGATAACATTACATGATTGAACAACAAGGTAGAGTATTATAAAAACTTTTTACTACAAATTTGTTCTTTTTTGTATGTGTCTTATATTGGAGTGATAGGTAATAAATGTGTATTGTGTATCCTTCAATATAGAGGGATTATGAATTTATTTTTTGTTTTGTTGTTTATTTGGGAATTGTACGTAGAGGTTATGACAATCTTTCCAACAAAATATTAATTTTTTCCCCAAAAAAATTTGGCTAAACAAACACAAAAAACACAAAACTGATCCTTTTTGTAAGGGGTTATCTCAAGTAATAAACTAAAATATGGATATTAATTATATATAAACACTTACAAATTATACAGTTGTTGATTCTAATTAGTAAACCAATTATATAATTCTTATTATAGTTGTTCAGTTATATTAAGTTGTATTAAGTTGTATTCAGTTGTCTTAAGTTGATCTATTAGGTAGAACCTAATAAATCTAATAAGAATGTGAATGCTGATAATTACCTCTGGCACACTGTCTCAATAATCAGAGGTCTCTTAAATAAGTTTCTTCGTAATTTGCCACCAAGGTCAATCCGACGATCTTTTCGTTCGAATACACTCACAGCCTGGGCCCAGAGTTTCGGGCTGTTCCAAGTCCTTCGCCTCGACATCTCAAGCGTTACCCGCGGACTACGTATTTCAGGGTTTTCCAATCAGGGCTTCTTACACTTTTTTCCAAACATATTAATAGTCATAATATTTACCTTAGTAAAAAACCTGTTAAGTCCTTATATTTTTAATTATGATCTTTTTAATTGCGACAATAGCAAATCTTTTTTTTTTAAAAACAATTAGCAGGTGATTGCTTTTAAGAATAAATATAAATATCCATGTAACACATACAATTACAAGAAAAGGTATTTTTAAAAACAAAAGACGATTTTTCGAAAAAAAAAAAAAGAAGTAAATACTAAATAACAAAGTTCAAGTCATCATTACATATTACACATTATTTATTCTTCTATAAAAATATAAGCACACACATGTAAACATGAACACATCCATGCTGAAAGAATATCACTTAGATCAATAAAGCAGCAGCGGCTAAAACACCAGCACCAATCTTAACGAAATTAGTAGCAGCACCATTTTCAGATTGTTGTTGAATAGTTGGATTAGATTCAGTAGAAATTGGTTTACTACTAATAACCTGCACAAGAGTAGATGGTTCATTGTTTTGAGTAAAAGTGGTTTTAGAATTGTAACCATTCTTTAATGAGGTAGAGGTGCTTGATAAAGTAGTGGCTGCCTTACTAGATTGGCAAACTTCATCGCAGATAGTAGAAGTGACAGTAGAAGTTTCTTCTGTGGTGACTTCAGCGGTAGAGGAACTTTCAGGTGGACAACTAGTAACAGTAGTTGTGTTAGAGTAAACGTTAGTTGTCGTGACATATGTAGTTTCAACGGATGCATTGGCAGGACTTGTAATTGGATATAATACACTAGAATTAGATGGGAAGTTGTTTGTAGAGATTGTGGAAGAGATGAGTAAACTAGAAGAGTTAGAACTTCTAAAAATTGGGTCAACTATATCAGATGTTGGTTTAGTTGCGGTTGAAACAACAGAAGATGAATTTGTAGATGTAGAGGGAATCACCATATTGGCGGAGGAAGATAAAATGGAGGAATACTTGGCCAAGGAAGACTTGACCGAGGAAGAAGACTTAGTAAGTGATGTACTTTCAACTAATGAGGAAGAGGTACTAGTGATTGAACTTAGAGTACTGGATGTATAAATGGAACTAGTAGAGGAAGTGGAAGAAGGAGAAGAAGAAGAAGGAGAAGAAGAAGAGGAAAAGGAGGAAGAAGAAGTACTAGCGACTGAATTTAGAGTACTAGACGTATTAATGGAACTAGCAGAGGAAGTAGAGGAAGTAGAGGAAGTAGAGGAAGTAGAGGAAGTAGAGGAAGTAGAGGAAGTAGAGGAAGTAGAGGAAGTAGAGGAAGTAGAAGAAGTAGAAGAAGTAGTAACAGCAATCATTGGAACACCAGCAGCTTCTAATTCTGGTTCAATTTTACTAGAAAACCAAGGAAGTTTAGTAATAAATGTTGAGACAGCATCAATATCGACTTCTGAGTAATTTGGTACGTAACTAGGATTAGCAGCCATATTAGCACCAATATCCATCAAACCAGCAGGCAAGTTAGTTAATGTAATACCAGAATTTGGGTCTGATACCAAACTGATGTAATTATTTAGATTGTTCATGACATCTTTGAAAATGATATCTAATTGTTTAGATTGTGCAGCAGAGATTGTATAGGCATTAGCTGAAGCGGCAACTGCAGCTAAAAGAACAGCAGATTTAGTATTCATTTTGATTAGCTTGGTTAGTCGAGAAGTTTTAATTCATATTTCTTTCTCGAACAAACAAAGAGAAAGATCTTTTTAAGAAGATAAATGATATTCGAAACAGTTGTAAAATGGTGAGGGAAATGTCAACCCAGAAATATATCATTTATATGTCATTTATATAAAAATAATTTGCGGGTATATCCATGTTAAAAGAAACTTAAAAAAAAGATTAAAAAAACAAATTATATGGTTCTGTGGCACTAGGCTGTTTACTATACACATCGTATAAAACGGGACTTTCAATATTTGAATTTAACAATAATCTTGTGAGTGTCAACATCACGTATTTACTTTTTATGTCAAATTTAGGACCCCACCAATTTTCTTCTTTTAAAAGAACAGAATAGAACAGGATAAAACAAAACAAAGAACGAGGGTTAAATCTGTGTCACTAATTGAACGACACTAAATAAAAATAAAGATGTCACAGCACTGAACACAATACAACACCCATCTACTTACTTTTTTTTTTTTTTCTCTCTCTTCCTCGAACATTTTCCCCTTACTCTTTTCCCTCCCTCCAGGGACACAAATAAACAAACCCTAAAAAATTGTGGAACAAGAAAGAAAAAGAAGAAGAAAAAGAAGAAGAAGAAAGAAAAGAACCTAAATAGGAAACGAAAAAAAAGAATTGTTTTGATAACTTCATTCTATTTACAGACAGTGTTTTTTCTTTTTTTACAACAAATGAACGTCTTTTGTTTTCTACTATAAACGAAGCTCTTTTAATGTACTCGTTTTAAATGAATTCGCCATGAATTGCATACGGGTATAAGATATACTTTGTTTTACTGTATACAATAATCGTTTACATCACAACAAAATAGTTATTGAATTCAAAGAGAATAAAAATTCTACAATATGTGTTATTTTTTGTTTTCTATCTATTTTTATTGCTATTCTATCTCGTTGCCTACGTAGACCACCATTAAGAGGTACGAACCGTGCTTAAAGAGGAAAAAAAGGAAGTACAAATATTTCTGCTGCCAATTATTCCAACATGTGTAATCTACCGATTAACACTCGGTTTTTCTTTGATTTTTCTTTATATAACTGATTATAAGTTTTTAAAAAAATGTAGATATAATTCTTAATCAAATAGGAATAACTGCACTACGACGACTCCTTCTTACTAAGTGTTAGTATATCCATACCAGGTATATCTATTTTGCGTCTTCTCCCTGAAGGTAGGTACATATCTTAACATCTAGTAAATCTTTTTGTCCTTTCCAATTTTCAATTAGTTAACTCAATCTTTCTTTTAATTTACATGCTATGTATTATTCGATACGTTTTTTTTTTAATAAAAAAAAAGCACATCTTGAAGACAGCTTCCATCTCTAATCAAATAGAGTAACTGTTATTTTTTGTTCAAACGTACATTTTATCTAATATTTACTACTCTATCACATTTCTTATTAATTAAGCATGGTTTATTGAAATGTTTAATACCATTTAAATAGGGATAGTGACGATGTTATCTGTATCTTTTAGGAACATTACTAAAAAGTTTCAAATAACCATAATTAGATCATTCTCTATTAACTGGTATTACGCAATCGATGTTCCTATTAAGGATTCCTTACAATCAAACCAGCTGGATGGTAGCCAGCCTAGAGAATTTAAGCAATTCACTAAACATGATACGATTAAATTAAGGGAAGCATATGAAAAATATATATCATCTTCCAAAAAAACAAATCAGGTAGTAAAAGTTAGTGAGGATAATCTATTCTGTGTTGATTTTGATAAAATGGAATTGAAACCAATATATTGGGATGGTCCCTCGTATGAAGTAAGAAGAGGTATTTGGTTCGATAGTAGTGATATACCGATCCCTGAAACTTTAGCTTCTGAGATAGATAAGCTATCTAAAAAATTCAAGAAAGATGATCCCGATACTTGCATCTATAAACTTGGAACAAGTTCACATGAAGGACTACAATATGTCTTATTTATTAGTGATGTAGAAGCCTTCTTATTACCTGACTTAAGTGGCGGCAGCGTTCATATCAAATTTTTAAAATCTGGGATAGGCCAATATCTACCGATCAATGGTAAAAAAATAACCAAATATACCAATACCAAGAAAATAGAACAGATGCGGGATCACAATACGAATACTAATCAACATTCTGAGAGTAAATCTATACCTTCAGATGATCAACAAGAAATTTCATCAAATGCAACAAGTCCTTGGTTAGATTGGGGGTTTTATAATCAATTACCAAACTTCTGGACAGGTGAATGGAGTCAAATAAATTTCATTAACACCAATGAATCAAAAATCATCCAATCTGCTTATGATGATCAAGACACGTCATCGAAGAATTCACATTACAGAAAGATAAGACATCTGGTATTATGTATCCATGGAATTGGCCAGACTCTGGGGAAAAAGTATGAACATGTCAATTTTTCACACACTGTTAATCTTTTACGAACAAATATGAAACAATTATACGATGCCTCCCTTGATTTAAAGTCTTTAAATAAAATAAAAGGATATGTGGATTGGGAAACAAACTGTGGTGTGCAAGTTTTACCAATCACATGGCGTCATTCGATTGGATTCGAGACGGAACCATCTGAAGAGATCAAGAGAAACTCAGACTTTCCTACACTATTTGATATCACAATAAATGGGATCTTACCATTAAGAAAACTTATAGGAGATATTGCAATCGATGTGGTTTTATACGAGGAACCTTATTACCGAGAAATCATACTAAAAGAAGTATGTAAACAGTTAAACAAAACTCACAACTTATTTAAAATAATGAACAAGGATCCTCCAGAGGAGATACATGTGATTGGTCATTCACTTGGAAGTGTAATTTTGTTCGATATATTAAAAGATCCACAGAAGTACCCACTGAATTTTAATGTCAAGAAATTTTTCTGTATAGGGTCCCCTGTTGGTTTATTTAAACTAGTTCAAAGGGCCAAGATTGCTCCCTTTGGTTTTACACCTTCATCTGGTATCAATATCAACCAACCCAAGTGCGAAGATTTGTATAATATATATCATAGTTGCGATCCTGTTGCTTACAGAATAGAACCACTGATTCATCCAAGTTTAAGTAAAATTGATCATTGTATTCTACCACATTTTTCAGAGCTGGATGGAATAACTTCAAAATTTCTTCAAGTCGGTGGAGAAATTTTAGATAAACTTCCATCAACAGAGACAAAAACTATCCAAATGGAAAATGAAAATAATAATATGGCAATTGCACCACACGATAAAAATCAGATCCCGGATGATGCCCAGAAGTTATTGTCTCAGTTGAATCACCTAAGCAGAGTTGATTACGCAATGGCATCCGATATGTTAGAAGTTAATGCAATTGCAGCCATAAGATCTCATGTTTCATATTTCAAGGATCCAGACATCGCTGGGTTTATTTTGAGAGAAATTCTCACTACAAAAAAAAGGATATAAAACGTTAGATTAAAGAAATATTTGTGCATAGGTTCATAAAATACTACGTTAACTACATACATACACTATTATATATGTATGTAAACTTCTTTAATATTCATATTTTATTTATATATTCATATATTTATTTTTTATCCCTGATATCATATTCTTTTAAAAAATCATCAATAATTTGTTCCGTACCATCATAATCCTTCTCATCTGTTGTCCCAGATAAGATTTTATTTGAACCCATTTTTTTATTACTTTTTGAACTTATCCTTAATATACAAATGCCTCCAACACAACCCAGCAGCGTGCAAATGACTAATGCATGTGGTTAAACTGGTCTACCAAAAAGTTTGTAACCATTCATTCCAAACTTTTACAAAACAAAGTCACAAAATCTAAATTATTGAATTTTTCCAACCACCAAGGTTGACATATTTGATTTTGGTATAAACTATTATTTACATGTAATGTTATAAACCATACATCTAAAGTACTTACCTAATTGTATAAGACTCCTTGCAAGAGTAATTTCGAAAAAATAAAAAAGGGAGATGGGGAGAGTTTGGAGGGTGAAATGTAAAAATTAAACCATTATAGCTAAATGCCATATGACTTTATTTTTTCCACTTTCAAAATTACAAGCATATACAATTTTAAATATCTAAGAACCAATATAAAAGTGTTACACGCTTATCTAAAATATATTTACTAAGCATCATTTACACATTATGAAATATTAAAATTATCATAGAAGTTGGTTTTATAATAAAAGAAAACAAACAAAAAAAAAATAAAAAGAAGAAATACTTAATCACGGATTATTGTATATAACCTCTATTTAAATCCAAAAATTTTAGAAATCAAATTTCTCTTTCTACCAGACGATGGAGACGATGAAGGAGATAAAGCCCTCAATGTACTTTGTGATTTTCCACTCGTGGCACTATTTCTTCTACTTGACGGTGTGCTAATACTCTTCTTCTTTGAATTAAAAATGGAAGTCTTCTTGGAATATAAACCGCCATCTGATTTAATCGATCGGGCACTTTTACTTGAATCATTACTACAAACTTTTCTAAGCATATTACTATTTTGATTTATAGAGACTTTCTCTGGCGAAGTCCCACTTATTATTGATTTGTCACTGATTGAAGAAGACCTACCTATCTTGAAATTGCCCAATGCTTTTTTTCCGTCTTGGACTTTGACGTCTGGTGCAAATATAATTTGAGATGAGCCTCTTTTGTTTACAAATGCATCGTTGTTATTAGGCTCTTTCTTTCTATTATTGATTTTATTTGATTTATATGCTGATACATCCGTCATTGGTCTTGGAGACATATAACAAACAGGTTCACCACCAGTTATAACTCTTTTCAATCTTGCAAAACCTTTCAAATCTACATCATCTGACACTTCATAATCATCAAGGTTATTAATCATGAGGGATCCCCCAAGTGAATTATTTAGTACAGAATCCAATTTTCGAATAAGATACGCAGATCGAGTCATTTCATTTTTATTGGTTTCTAACTGGGAAATTTCTTCATGCATCTTTTTTCTATATCTTTTAGCTACTAAATACAGTTGCGACGTAATGGGTAATCCTTGAATATTAGATAAGAATTGTTTCTGATTTAAAGCTTCCCAATCATTATAATCCCAATCGTAATCATAATTATAACCATCATTACTATCAACATCATCATCACCAGCATCACCACCGCTATTATCTTTATAAGAAGATGAAGACATGTTATTTGAGATAGTAGTAATTTCACTATAACAATGATCAGCAGTAAAAGAATCCAGAGACCTCAAACTCTCATCACTAGTAATAACTGATGATTGTGGAGATAAAGCCACTCCAGTGGTGCTTGTAGTTGATCCGCGCTTGATTGTTTGAAAAGGTGTAGTGTTCATATTTAATCTTTGCTGTAAATTTAGCTCAAATTGGAATAGTCTTTTGACGGGCACTATAATAGTTGGGATAGGGAAATTCACACATAAATTATCTTTTAAATAATTAGATTTAAGGTCGATCAACGTTGAGTTTCTTTCCCATTTCAAAGTCGGCACAATTATGATATCTGGCGTATATAGGTTAATTGAATCAATAAGAATTTTTTTAGTCTTACCTATGACTATATCGATAGTAATTTTTATCTTGATAGTGTGTTTACGATTAGACAACAGGAAATAGATATAAGTTAAAATGTTGTAACAAGTCTCAAGGATATAAGATTTCTCATAAATTAATGAATCACCCCAAAGGTTCCCGTTGGCATTGTTAATATTACAGTAACTACTATTGCTATCACCATTACCGGTATTGAATTTTTTTTTAGGAGAGGGATTAATTTTATGTAGCATCCTTGGAATATTGGTCAAAACAACGAGATGATCCAAGTCGTGTAACCCAGAATCCAACAACCAATCCAGGGGAACCCAAGTATGTTTCCTCCCATTTAAATGGCAGATGATTGTTCTTGGCGAACTAATAGAAGGGATCTTAGAGTTGATTATTGTCATTTTTTTCCTCTGATTTTTGGTCAACGGGATATAATCGTCATTCATGATAATAGGTTTTGGGCTGGAAGAAGGAATGACAATACCTGGATATTTAAAGATGGACGATTTCCTGGCAGTTAGTTTATTTTCGAGCTCCAGTCTGTGTGATTTCCAAGACTGTAACCAGTCCAGATAGTATTGGTTGATTATCATTGAGTCGTTTATTATGGTTGGTCTACTTGGATAATCCCTTCTAACTAGTTTCCCATCGGGGGTCAGATGGAATAATTTATCTATATTGTTATACCTTTCAAAAACGGGCGAGTTTAACTTATCTAATCTTTTCTTTGACGTTTGGACATTGTCACCTAGAGATAGAGGAGACACGGCTGTGAACATAGGCATGGGTACTGGACCTAGTTGTACACCGTCAAAATCCGATTCATATGAAGAAGTACCAAGGATTAATGGGACTGTATTGAACGATACCGTTGGTTTGACATCCTGATTGATATCATTTTCATAAGGCGATCCATCTAGGTTATAATGGAAAAAAATATTTTTATAAGAATTTCTCAACTCTTCATCGTTATCCAGTCTTAATCCTTTCATAACAGATTTATTTTATTTTATTTTTTATTTTATTTTATTTCTTTTTTTGATAGTATTGTCAGTGAAAACAATTTATAAATGTATGAGTATAAGTATAAGTATGTCAAAAGAAAAACAGGTATGAGATTGACTGATAGTCTGATCAAACAAAGAACCCTTCCTCTTACTCAATCATAACCAATAACGTTATTATATGCAGCAAAAGAAAAAAGAAAGAAAAGAAAAGGAAAAAAAAAACAAGGAAACACAGAAAACCATTATTCAACTTCACTAATAGACATCTGCTATCGTTACATACACATCAATATATATATATATATATATATAAATGTTATCTATAGATGACAACAAGCAAACAAACATACATACAATACACATATACATAGATATAGATAGATATAGATATATACATATACATATATACATATATATATATATATGTGTGTGTGTGTATTGTATGTATTGTCTATATATTCAATCACCTTAATAGTCAGCCCAATAGAAAAAACACATGTCACGAGTCTTTGTATTGTCTTTTTTTCACAAGAACAAAGGAAAAAAAGAACACCCAGACGCAAAACACAATGGTACTTTATTTTCTATTCATTCCATTTCTATTCTTTTCTTTTCTATTCTTGACAAAAAAAAGTGGGGAAGAGAGGGGAAAAAACAATAACAACAAATCTGCAAATATTGTCAAAAAAGAAACCAAAAATAAAAAGCACTGCCGTGTAAAACGACATCACATGCATTTTTTCAAAATTCAAAAATGTGAAATAAAACCAGAGAGAAATCAATAAAAAAACAAAAAAAAAAGCAATGACCACGGCGTCGGCGTTTATTTATCCTTTCCCACGAACATGAAATCCCAAAAATTCCAAACTCCAAATTCCAAACTCCAAATTTCAAGGAGCAAGGAGTAAAAAGGAATCTTACAAAAAAAAAAAAATGAAATGAAAAATAGAAACTAAAGGTAATGTAAGTACACACCAGAAAAAAAAAAAAGGAGTACGAAGTTTCTGGTTACCAAATATCTCAAATTTTTTTACTAGTTCCTTTTATCCTTGAATTGATACTTCTTACATTTGTCGTTAACACCACCACCACAAAAAACTAAATAAATACCAACGCTTGATTTACATCATAAATAAGAAACTTATTCTACTAGCTAACTAATCAATTAGTTACCTAGTTCTTTATTTGCCTTAATAACATAACATAACATAATATACATACACATATAAATAATACAGAACATAGTTCATAAATTAAATGAATACAGAGCAACAACAACGTCATCATCATCACCGTCACCACCACCACCACCATAGTCAGCATAGCAATGGAAATGACTCTTCAAGCGCTAACATGGGTAACAATGATATTCCAAGGCCAAGGCTATCTGATGGGTCCAGAATTGGGAACTATCAAATTGTAAAAACATTAGGGGAAGGCTCCTTTGGTAAAGTTAAACTAGCTTATCATATTACCACTGGTCAAAAAGTTGCATTAAAAATTATTAACAAAAAAGTTCTGGCTAAGAGCGATATGCAAGGCAGGATTGAAAGAGAAATTTCTTATTTAAGGCTACTAAGACATCCACACATCATCAAATTGTACGACGTTATCAAGTCAAAGGACGAAATCATCATTGTCTTCGAGTTTGCCCAGAATGAACTGTTTGACTATATCATTCAAAGAGACAAAATGTCTGAGCAGGAAGCTCGTAGATTCTTTCAACAAATCATTAGTGCTGTCGAATATTGCCATAGACATAAAATTGTTCACCGTGATTTGAAACCTGAAAATCTGTTATTAGATGAGCAACTAAACGTTAAAATTGCAGACTTTGGTTTATCCAATATCATGACAGATGGGAATTTCTTAAAGACTTCATGTGGTTCTCCAAACTATGCCGCCCCAGAAGTTATCAGCGGGAAACTTTACGCTGGTCCAGAAGTCGATGTCTGGTCCTGTGGTGTCATTCTTTATGTCATGTTATGCCGTAGATTACCATTCGATGATGAAAGCATCCCTGTCCTATTCAAGAATATTAGCAACGGTGTCTATATTTTGCCGAAATTCTTATCACCTGGTGCTGCAAATTTAATTAAAAGAATGCTGATCGTAAATCCATTGAATAGAATCAGCATCAACGAAATTTTCCAGGACGAATGGTTTAAAGTTGATTTACCAGAGAGTTTGATCCCAGATTATTTGAAAAATAATAAAAATTCTAACTCTAATTCCAATGATAACTCAACGAACAACGGCGATGATCAATCTGTAGAAGTCATTGATGATGATTTAGTTAATGCTCTAGCCAATACCATGGGCTATGATAGAGAAGAAATTTATGAATCTTTGGAATCTAATGAAGATAACTCTAATTTAAATGAAATTAGAGATGCTTATATGCTAATGAAAGAAAATAAATCACTATTACAAAATTTAAACACCAATAACAACACCAATAACAACAACAACAATAGTAATGTAGACCCATTGGACACTTTCTTAGCACAAACACCTCCGTCGTATCAAAAGAAAGTAAATAATTCTAACAATATTATCTCTCCAGAACAAAACATTATCGGTCAAACTTCTGGTTCAAGGAAAAGAGTTGCAAGTTCCACTACTAAACATAGAACATACCATCAAATACCGTTCATGGATCAATCTAAGGAGGAAAATTCAACAATCTCCATCCTACCAACATCATTACCACAGATACATAGGGCCAATATGTTGGCACAGGGATTCCCTGCTGCATCCAAGATCTCTCCATTGATTAACAAGAAATCAAAAACAAGATGGCATTTTGGTATACGGTCTCATTCCTATCCATTAGATGTAATGGGTGAAATTTATATTGCTTTAAAGAATCTAGGTGCAGAATGGGCTAAACCATCAGAAGAGAATCTTTGGACAATCAGAGTCAGATGGAAATATGACGTCGCCCAAAATAGAACAAATAACGAAAAGATCCCAGATTTGATGAAGATGGTGATTCAATTATTCCAAATTGAGACTAATAACTATCTGGTTGACTTTAAATTTGATGGTTGGGAGAGTAGTTACGGTGAAGTGACAAGAAACTCTTCAATAACTGAAGATGAAATGAGCACATTTTCAGCCTATCCATTCTTACATCTAACTACTAGATTAATTATGGAATTGGCAGTTAACAGTCAAAGCGCTTGATGATATGTTTCCCCCCTCGCTTCCCCCCAACTTTCATGTCTACTATATGCCATTTTATTTTAAACATACATTTTTTTTTTGTTTTATCTCATCTCAGCTCATTTTTTTTCCTAGTGCATAACTGTCATAATGAACAAAACTAGTAACACCATCTGTATAATGAATAAAGCAAGTAAACATTACTATATTCTGTCATTTCTGTCTAATACTACATAAACAGTTATGTTTGAATATTTATCTAAATTTTTATTTTAGTGTCATAATTATATTATTTCCTCTCTCTTTTATAATAGTAGCATAGTATACTTCCATGAAAACCAGTTTATATCTATATGAACTCCTTCTTCCCAATAATACGTTTCACGGCAAACAATTCTATATATGGAGAGTATTTATTATTGATCATGTCCCCATTGCCATTTTAAGTAAAATCATAACATAAATATTTTTTTTTCCTGAATAAAGCAATGCCAGAAGTTACAATTAAAAGCCAGAATAAGAAGGAAAAAAAAGATATATATATAAAAACAAAATTAAAAACAATCTTGAAAAAAAAACAACAAATATATAAAAATGGTGCCAGTTTAGGAGAAGGAATGGGCAGTTCAAATCAATCTGAACAATTACTATAGTCTACTTTTATTATATTCCTATAATAATATAGACTGAGAAAAAAGATCTCAATTAAAAAAATATATATACATTTTTTATTTATCAAGGAGGAGCAAAAACAGGCCACAATACTTGATCCCAATAAACAAGTTATTTCAACTTTTCCCAAGTATTTACATATACATCATTACCATAAACCACAGTCATTACAGACACAATGTCAAACAAAGTTGAATTGAAAGGCTCTGTTTCCAAATTATTGCTAAATTCTGAACAAAGGTCTATATCCTTTGATGAAACAGAACTAACAATTAATAAAAAACGTCGGTTAAATATAGATGATACAAAAGTAACCAGATTACAATCTCTGAATGGCATACCCAAATCAAGAAAAAGGTTAATTCTTCAAACTGAAAGATTAGTCCATATTACAAAATTAGATAGAAATAATCAATGTCTAAATGATATGAACAAGATTATTACAAAATCTAAGAGAATCATTGTCTTGACAGGTGCAGGCATTTCATGTAATGCTGGGATCCCTGATTTTAGATCTGCTAATGGGTTATATAATTTAGTAAGAGAGGAATACCCAGATCTTAATATCACTTCCGGGAAAGAAATGTTTGATATTTCATTGTTTAGAGATGAATTAAAAATTTCTGTATGGGCTACATTTATGGAAAAACTTTATAGTAGTATACAATCAGCTAAGCCAACAACAACCCATAGATTTATAGCTCATTTGAAAAATCGACAAAAACTGTTACGTTGTTATACGCAAAATATTGATGGGTTAGAGGAATCTTTAGGTTTAGAGACATCTTGTAAACAAGATCATTTACACTTAGATTTAGACAAAGTTATAAAACTTTCTCAATTGAATAATAACCATAATAACAATAATAATACGAAAAATGTTTCTTCTGGCAATTCATTTAGCTCTACATGGAAATCTTATGATGTAGTCCAGTTACATGGTGACTTGAATTCATTATCATGTACAAAGTGTTTCCATATTTTTGAATGGAGTAGATCGTGGGCTAGAACTTTTAAAAGAGGTGAGTTACCAAGTTGCCCGAGATGTGAATCTGTCCAATTAAAAAGAACACAACAAGGTAAAAGACTTATTGCAAACACTGGTATCTTAAGACCTAATATAGTTTTATATGGAGAAAATCATCCTGCAGGTGAGCTGATTAGTAAAGGCATAAGTTTTGATATGTCTAAAGGGAAACCTGATTTATTTATTATTATGGGTACAAGTTTAAAAGTAGATGGTGTAAAAAGATTGGTTAAACAAATTAGTAGCCACGTCCACGAAAGAGGTGGACTAGTCTTATTAATCAATAAAACGACAATCGGCGATTCTAACTGGCATGGTATCATTGATTACCAGATACAAGATGATTGTGATACTTGGGTTGAGTTTTTACAAGATTCTATTCCTGATTTTTTCAAAAGTCAAAGACAAATAGATAGAGAAAGAGCTCTTAAAAGAGAAGCTAGTGAGTTAAAAAAAAAGAAAGCTTCTGCGTTAAAAAAGGCAAAAGAAGCTAAGACAATAAACACTCCACCTACAACACCAATAAGAGATATTGTCGAGACATCAGAAGAGACCAACACAAACGAGAATGATATTCTTGATTTAAAAGTTGCGAAGAGACAATTAATGCCAACAGACGTCAAGATTGACGACGAAAATACTAATACAGAGAAAATGGTAAAAGTATAAAGATATTTGATATTTTTTACTTTATATAGGTTTTGATGAATGTCCTGTTTATAAGCGTCACAGATGAGTAACTCTACGGGACGAGGTAAGGATAGAACTGGCCTATTAGCGTATATTCATTACTGATTCTGACACAAGATTCAAATGATAGAACTAAACTTTTCTGACGAATGAACTATTAGCAAAAAACATCTATATAACAATAGAGTGTACATGTCACTGAGAATGTCATGAGATGAATCATCTATAGAAGTAAAAAAGTTGCATATAGTATTAGTATATTACATCACATGACATATACATGGATTGGTGTGTCTTTTTGCTTAAGTGTAAGCAAAAAACTTTGGCATTTTTTGTCATTCTTATCCTTTTCATTTCCTCACCATGTATTTTAGGGTCCATCTATATTTCTACCTTTTTCAAAGTTTCTCGAGAAGGGGCCCTACAAGTTCTTCTTCAGTCAAAGTATTCCAAATTAAAATAGAATTTTTATCCAGTATTTGAAGAGCAATAAAAGTCAGAAACACTTAACGGATACTACTTTTTACTTATTCAATTAAGATAGTTCATCGAAACTCTTTCAGTTCAAACTTAAATAAGGTAATAGCAGATAGGCTATATACACTGTTCACAGTATACTTGATGCTGCATACAGATTTTCAGAGTTACAGTGTTTATGTCCTACACAAATAAGGTGATTCCTTTAAATGATAACTTAGAGTTTAAAGAAAGTAGGTTTTGAGTTCTGTAATGAAAAAGATCTCTCATTTTCTTTAAAGATAAAAACAATTAAAAGAAAGCACAAAGACACCTTTGTGTATTTACATCACACTGTATCCTATCAAAAGTGCTGTATCAATGCATGTAAGAAATATATGTATGTTTGTATAGAATATTTCTGTGGAAGGTTAAAATGTTAGAAGAAAGCCTTCCAAAAAAGCTTTTTTACTGTGGATGTAGAACTAAAATAGAATACAAACCTTTTATTTTTCTTTTTCATTTTGGAAAAAGAAGAATTTAGTCCTCTTTATTATTGTTATTATTATTCTTGGTATATTTTTTTCTTTAATTTTGTAAAGTAGAAGAGATTTTGTCACTAGTAATGGCTAGAAAAATAATACTGAAAACAACGATAAAGCACACAGATCCAAATTGAAATAGATTGATATTCATACTCATAGGATACAAATGATTATGAATTGAATTAATGGCAATCCAATGAGTAACAATATTGTTGTAAAATTTCCTAATGTCACCAAAGATTTTATTAGTGATTTAAAGTATATCCCTGAAAATGATACAGTTTTAGTAAGTTCATGGGATGGTACACTATCTGCATATAAAGTAATTTTAAAAGATGGCTCTTACGAGATAACATTGGATAAAATAGTTGATACTGGATTCCCTATACTAAGTTGTTGTTACGGTAATAATGGTGTATACCTTGGTGGGGTCCATGGAGAATTATATTTTCTGAATTTAGAAACACAGGATTTTACTGAGATCAAAAATAACAAAGCCAAATCAGGCATAATTAGGATTATTCCATATTATGACGATTATATAGCAGGATCCTGGGATGGATACTTACAGATTATTGACCATCGTTTACAGGATATCAAATTATTTAAAGCTATTGAAAATGGTAAAATATTAACTATGGATTGTACAAACGAACATTTAGTGGTATGTCTGACAGGTAATAAAATAAGGTTATTCAAAGCACCAATAACTCAGATAAATGAAGGAGTCTTAGTAGATTCTGTCCTTAAATATCAAACAAGAGATATCAAATTGATACCTGATGGATCGGGTTATGTAATCGCATCAATAGATGGCCGTGTTGCAGTAGAGAATTTTGACAACCCATCTAATCAATTTGCATTCCGCTGTCATAGAATGAAGTTGAGTGATGTACAATTTGTATTTCCTGTTAACACTTTATTATTTAAACCAAACACAGATATTTTGTTTACTGGTGGAGCAGATGGATGTGTGTCATGTTGGTCATTAAGAGACAGAAGAAAGCTAAAACAATACAATAAGTTAGATGAAAATAGTGTAGTCAAGATGGCAGGCGGTAAAGCATTTTTAGTTGTGGCTACATCCGACGATTCGTTTAAAACAAACGCTATAATTAGTAATGATTTTGAATCGCAACCAAGTAATGTTTATTTGATCGTGATGACCCAATAAATAATAAATATATCTCTATGCATCACAATGTATGTAATTCACCATTTAATAGCGTTTTTGACAACTTTCACCGTATATAATGATCTTATTTGGCGGAAAATGCGGAAAATATTATTCCGCCCAGTTTTTTTTAGGGGAGTTATCAATTTCTTTTTTTATTGTTTTTTATTTTGTTTTATTTTTTTTTTTTTTTCAATTTTTATTCTTCTTTTTTTTTGGCCACAATAGAATTTTCTAGAAAAATGATGAATAAATATTCCATCCTCAATGTAATTGAGAAGAAAAGCAAACTGAGGGAAAAATGGAAGTTCGAAACTTTTACGCAGATTATATAAAAATACTAATTCGTAATAGCATTTAGAGATTAGTAGCAACCATTGAATGTTAAAAGAGAAAGTCAATTTATGAAAACCGTCTGAGTTATTAAAAACGATACTTAGTTCCTCTGCTTTCACATTACTTATCTCCTTCTCTCTTCCACTTCTTTTCTTTCTTGTCTTTTTTTGAGATATTCTTCATCCAACATTTTCAGATACATTGTACTTAGTATATATAAGATCACACTGGATAAAGTAACAAAATAAAAATGTCTTTAACTGCTGATGACTATAAACAACAAGGTAACGCTGCATTTGCTGCCAAGAAGTACGAAGAAGCCATTGAATTGTTCACCAAAGCCATTGAAGTTTCTGAAACCCCGAACCATGTGTTTTATTCCAATAGATCCGCCTGTTACGCCTCTTTGAAAAATTTCAGAGAAGCTTTAAATGATGCCAGTGAATGTGTTAAAATCAATCCATCTTGGCCAAAGGGCTACACAAGAATGGGTGCCGCTCATTTAGGTTTGGGTAATCTTGATGATGCTGAAAGTAATTATAAGAAGGCTTTAGAATTAGATCCTTCTAACCAGATCGCCAAAGACGGTTTAGACCAAGTTAAACGTGTTCAAGATGCAAGAATGCAACAACCTGATATGGGCTTGACTCAAATATTTAATGATCCAAATTTAATTGAAAAGTTGAAACAGAATCCGAAGACCTCCGAAATGATGAACGATCCTGCTTTAGTTGCTAAATTAATTCAATTTAAGAGTAATCCACAGGCTTTAGCCGCTGATCTAATGAAGGATCCAAGACTCATGACCATTATGGCTACTTTGATGGGTATTGATTTGAACATGCCAGATTTATCCCAATCTAATTCAATGCCAAAACAAGACACAAATGAACCTAAGAATGCTCAAGAAAACACTACTCCTGCTACTCCCTCCACAGAAGCATCTGATAGCAAAAATAACAAAGAATCTAAACTATCTGAAAAACAGGAACCAGAACCAGAACCAATGGAAGTTGATGAAGAAGAAAAGAATAAGACTGCAGCCGATGAAGCAAAATTAGAAGGTAACAAAGCGTACAAGGCACGCAAATTTGATGAAGCTATTGAATTCTATAACAAAGCATGGGATCTTCACAAAGATATAACTTATTTAAATAATCGTTCTGCCGCCGAATATGAAAAAGGTGATTATGAAACAGCTATCAAGACATTAGAGGATGCAATTGAAAAGGGTAGAGAAATGAGGGCTGATTATAAAATTATTGCCAAATCTTTTGCTCGTATTGGTAACTCTTATGTCAAATTAGGTGATTTAAAGAGTGCAATCACTTACTATCAAAAATCTTTAACCGAACATAGAACTGCAGACATTCTAACTAAATTAAGAAACACCGAAAAGGAGTTGAAAAAGAAAGAGGCCTTGGAATATATTGATCCAGAAAAGGCCGAGGAGGCTCGTATACAAGGTAAGGAATATTTCACAAAGGGTGACTGGCCAAATGCAGTTAAAGCTTACACTGAAATGATTGCTAGAGCGCCAGAGGATGCTAGAGGTTACTCTAACAGAGCTGCTGCTTTATCTAAACTCATGTCTTTCCCAGATGCCATAGCTGATTGTGACAAGGCTATTGAAAAGGATCCAAATTTTATTAGAGCTTATATTAGAAAAGCTACTGCTCAAATTGCAGTCAAAGAATATGCTTATGCTTTGGAAACTTTAGACCTTGCAAGAAGCAAAGATGCCGAAGTGACCAAGGGTGCTAACAGTAGAGAAATTGACCAACTATATATGAAAGCGGCTAGCCAAAGATTCCAACCTGCTAGCCAAGATGAAACACCAGAACAAACATACGAAAGAGCCATGAAAGATCCAGAAGTTGCTAAAATCTTGGCTGATCCTGTTTTGCAAAGTATTTTACAACAAGCTCAAAACAATCCTGCTGCTTTACAAGAGCATATGAAGAATCCAGAAATTTTCAAAAAGATTCAAACACTTATTGCTGCCGGTATTATTAAGACCGGTTATAAATAAGTTTCTTTATTTATTCAAAGCATTTAATTCCACAATATGTAAGCAACATCATATAATACGTATCTGTTATAATAACATGCAAAAAATATGTTTTCTCTGGTTGACGTAGGACGTTGATATAATTACTTGATTATAGACAATGCTACTTGTAATCTTCCAGGTATTTTAATAACATACAATATATGTCATATTCGAATAATATTCTATTGTAGTTTTTTTAATATTAGCGTTTTTTAAGATTCAAAAATACTTCTCTATATTCTCTTCCTTATAACTAAATAAAAAGGTTTCAATAACTTGTTGCTAACAAAGGATCGACGAATAAAAGAACACCATCATTGAACAAAGTTTCATATTATCTCTTTATTTAATCCAAATATGTATCAGTTGTTAACAAAGTTCGGTAACTGTCTTTGTGCAATTGACGTCATTAACAAATATCATAGATAGTTTAAGTACAGTTTTTAACTCATTTTACTTAATATATATTAACAATAAAGTGATATATACACCACAAAGGCATTGCATATTGCTATTAGTAATCCCATGATAAGATTTAGAGTAAACTGTTACAGATTATTTAAATCGAAAACAGTATTAACAAAAAACACATGTTCAATTAAATTACTATAACAAATTTATCCGGTACATAGGTGAATACATTTTAATAAGACATATCGACTCTCATAACTACCAATAATCAAAATATAATCACAACTTATTTTTTAAAAAAATAGAATGTTATCGAACTCTTATAACTGTCACATAAAGTAAGAAAATTTATACTCGAAAACATATATATTTTTACTACTGGATATATCTATTCACAAAGATATTTTATCATTAATAATCGGATAAAAAATCAAAAATACTATATATGTATAGGTATATTCATAAGAACACTATGTTTGAAACCCCCTATAGGGACATATATAAAAAAGCTCTGTAGTTGTGTTTTATTATGTGCGTTTCTATAAAATCTAACCATAGTATTATTGATTTTGTACTACTTACCTTAAATAAGTAACAATAATAACTATATGCATGACCTATCCACAGAAAAAAAAATAACGATGATATAAATAATTACTAATTTATTCAGTCTATAAAAATGTTTTTTTTTAAAAAAAACTGTTCATAAAAGTATTAAAACTGTTGAGATGGTAAGAAATAAGGTAGCAAGACCAAATTTCCATCCACTATGCAAGTTCCTTGGTTGGGTATTAATGTTTCTGAAAATATTCTTTTTCATGGATGAACCAATATTTTTGATCTTAGCTGTAGAATGGTAACGATCTCTACTGGATTCATATGCACTTTTTGACAAGGAACTACTGAATATCTTCTCGATCGTGCCGTTAGAGTAAAAGTATGTATAATTGTTAAATGGCATCGGAAACAATCCAGCTTCCTTTAATTTAAGGAAATCCCATTCTGGTGCACTTTCAGTTTTCCAATTCCAAAAAATCCAACCTTGAGTCAATGATTCATATGTAGCCAATTGAGCTTCGATATATTGTCTAACTGAGACACGATAATCTTCGGTCCATTGACTGATCTCCTTTTGGGATTGACATACACCATCTATATTGTCTGTGGTGATAAACAATGTATTATTATAATATGAACCGTCGTATCTAGCACCCAAACCAACGCCGTTTAGCCACTTTGCACAGTCAGTGATAGCACCAGACCATTCGCCAACAACGGCAGGATGGTATTCCAGCTCCTCGTTAATAGATTGACCATAATTGATGATATTCATAATACGTTCGTACTGGTTTTCCAGTAACTGGTAATCAGTGAAAACTTCATAGTGATGATGATCTACCAATATATCTTGAGATGAATAAGAAACACCAGTCAAATTATAATATTGACTTGAAACATTCTTATATTGTGGATTCAACTCCAAGTTCCAATAACCTATTCCTTGAAATGCATCGTGAATCACAAAAGTTGTAGTGTCATCTGCTGATTGCATATTTTTAAACATATCGAAAGCTTCATAATAAGACTGTGCAACATCCCATAAACCAATTTTAGATGCCAATGGTTCATTAACAATTTCTATCCCCACAACAGTGTCACTTCCATTCAAATATTTTTTAAACATTTCATTCCAAATATTGATAGTTAAAGCTTTACTCCTTGTGTCTGCCAACCAACCCAAATCACCCAATAGTATTCTTTCACCGGAATTATCAAACCCATTTTGGGAACCTGGCAAACCATGCAAATCTATCCAAACTTTCAACCCATATTTAGTAGCCCATTCAATAGCGTTTTCCAAGTATGATAGTTGCAAACCTTCACCAACATAGGGGTCTTTGTAAGTGATGTTTCCTGGATAGGTCGATAGTGAATTATTTGATTTCCATGCCCAATAACCGATAGGGATTCTGACCAAATTGAATCCACTCTCTGCGATTTCTTTAAAATCGTCTTCAGTAATCCACGTTTCATAGTGTGATGCCAAAATTTTTTTTGCATTCGCATAACCTAATTTTTCACATAGAGTATATTCGTCTACTATAGAGATGTTTTTATGAGAATCATCAATGGTTAATGATAGATCAGTAATGTTTAAATCAAGGTGTGCCGAACTTGCATTTGTTCCAGATATAGCTATAACAGTCTCGAATAAAGAGGGAGTAATGTATGGCTCTAAGACCAACCATCCGCCAATGGAGACCCCATTGATTTTTGTCGAATTAAAATCAGTGTTTTCATAACTTAAAGAAGAAGCCTTTAAGTTGTGTAGCTTTTTCCGTACTATTTTAAGCTGATTAGAATTTAATGGTTTATGAGCATCAACGAAGAGTGATGGTGAAACTAATATATATATTAACCATAGCAAAAAATTACTTGATACCATTGTCGATCTTGGTATCTACCGCGGACATATATTCGAGACTTCAATAAATACAGTGATAGATTCGACAAAACACTTTTTAAAATGATCCTCCAATCGAAGTATATAACTCGTTACAGGTGTGATGTACAAATAACAAGACCCGTATCTGTCGTCTATATGTGTCTCGAGAACCTTGGCATTTAGAGAAATTATTTGTAGGAGAAAAAAATAAACGCAACAAAAATTGGAAATACGAATAAAGTAAAAATAAACAAAAAAAAAAAAAGAGAGAGAGAGAAAGAAAGAAAGAGAGAAAAAATCTTACAATTTACTTATGCTTCTTATTAATATTAATTTTTTTTTCATGTAGAATATCCATGAACGTTTACTTGAGAAAAGAAATGTGTCAAGGCGTTCTTTTCTTTTTTTTTTCTTATCTTATCTTTTCTTTTCTTTTTCTTTTTTTTTTCTTATCTTATCTTTTCTTTTCTTTTTCTTTTTTTTTTTATTTGGGGGGGGAGCTTGCTGAACTTTATCTTGCCTTCTTCTATGAATAAAAAGTGAAGCACGTTCCTGTGTACGTGAATTTGTTAGATACAGTTGTGATCTTGAACCAATTGGTAGAGGCTGCTGAAAAAACGTTTCGAAAATCACGATCGCTGTATCTCCGTCGCTGTATCTCCGTCGCTGTTGAAAGCGAACCCGACAGAACAGCTCAAAATTCCGCAATGACATATTTTTTTCTTTCTTTCCTTTTTTCCACATGAGGAAAAACAAAAAAACAAAACAAAACAAAACAAAACAAAACAAGGAGAATATTCTAATTGGGAAGCTCGCTCATCACATAACAGAGAAGACAATAAAGACTCCAACGAAGCTTGGGTCCTTAGGATCCATCTTTATTTTTCATTTCAGGTCTTATCTTATATTTTTAACAGACAACAATCCTATTTAAAGGAAAGATTAACAGATTGCCTATGCACACATACTCATATGATACTAGTGTGTTTGTTCAGGACGAAATATGGCAATATCAAAAATACTGAGTATTTAAAAATTACAGAAAATATAAAAAAAAAGAAGGCAATAGAAACAAACAAACAATATATCTATAATCAAAAATGTACGATTATTATCAACTAATAAAATTTTCATATCTTGTCGATGTCGATAGGTTTTTCTTACAACTTCTTAAAAAGTAGAGTAAAATTTTTTTAATCCAAAAACCAAAAAAAAAAAAAAATCATACACGCAATTTTTACAACAAGTACTCGAACCATCTATACATAAGTCACCAAAGTTGGTGGACCTTCTCAGAAAAATGTATCTACGTGAACACACAACAACAAAATGATAGACTTATATCTCTCCACTAGTATCAATTATTATTCAATTTGTCCCCTAAAGTAATACAGAAGTGCTTATATGTGTCTATTAAAACATAGCACATGTCAGATTTTTTCGGAGATACGTATTTGTCATCTGATACATTTCATCTTTGTTTAATTAGGTTGAGAAAAAAAAAAGATGCAAAAAAAAAAAAAAAATTTGAGTGTTAGCAAGGCCAAGAAAAAAACAGCAAAAAAAAAAAAGAAGAATTTTTTTTTTTTTTTGCTCGGAAAAATCTTCGAAAGGACACGAGCGCAAGAGAAGAATAAAGTGAAGACTAATGCTGTGTACATTTTTTCCTGTTTGTCTTTCACTTGTATAATACAGATTATTCTTACTAGTCACCACACAGTAATCAGTTTTTACTCCTTTCGAAACACTTTTGCTTAGTAGTCTATTGTTAGTCTAATCCTCATTCATTGGTTGAACCAGAATCAATATTAGTAAAGATTTGAAAAGTCTCAACGAATTCCCCCCTCTCGCAAATTTTCAACAAGTATACTGGTATACTGTATTTTCGGATTTCACAAAGACTATCAGATCACTATCTTTGCCTTTATACTATAACTTTCATCAACCTCGCCAGAATAAAAGAAAAAAGTTATAAAAAAAAGAAACGCTAAACCAACATAAGCAATAAACTTTCATATTAAGCATCCCTCAACCCTCCCCCCTCGCAAAAAAAAATATATATAAAAAAAGAAAAAGAAAATAAGACAATATTCGCAGTATATTAAACATTTAACATTCCCACCACTCCAAATATATATATATATGTATTTGTTTTTATGCTGAGATGTGTTATTAATATCAATATACTCACATATTTTTCATCTTGTTTAATAATATTCATATTTCCATCCATCATATCTGCATTAAATATCGGCGACTACAGTTACGGTAATAATATTCATCCAAATGTTTTCAATGATCAAATTCAATCTACTGGTAATTCTAATAGTATAGACTGCTTTTTGCAGGAACGATTATCTACTCATTTTGATAGCACTGACAAACCGTCAATAAATATTTTACCACTGCTACCGACTTATGCACATGTTAAACCACACATATCACACTTAAAACTTCCAGGTCCATTACCGGGTCCTCCACTGGATCCACCACCTGATCCACCACCTGATCCACCACCTGATCCACCACCTCCATCAGTCTTGGATTCACCTACTACTTTATCCAGGGCACATAAAGCACATCTCACTTTTGATTCATCTTCTTTTCTATCTCCACCTTTTCCTTTTCCCACTCTAGTTCATTTGCCGTCTCGTGAAAACCAATGTAAACCTGATAAAGGAAATCCAAAAAAAGATAAACCTAAAGAGAAACCTGACCATCAAACAAATGACCGCAACTTTGATGATCTAGATAATTATGCTAATTATCCAGACTGTGACAAATATGTAACTGAACATAAACCGCTTTTATCTGATTTTTTGCTACAGAACGTCTTGAAGACATATAATGATTTGTGCAACGCTACAATTTTAACCAGTGGATTCATATCTTTATCTAGCAATTATAGCAATAATACTGCTTTATTCAACAACACAGACTATAATCAACTATTCCCGTCTCTAAACAAATTCATGCTAACTTCTCCATCGTTGTTAATTCAATGTTCAAATGATACGTATAATGATAGGCCCTACCATGCCATAAATAATAATTTCACCAGATTTTTAATTGAAGTTGCACACAATTATACCGACAATTATCTAATCGACGATTCATCTTCAATGGTGCATAAGGATAATTTCAAAAATTCTGTGTTGGTTATCATCTTTAGCCAAACTGCATTATGTATAGCTGCATGGATGATGTTTTTAATTCTTTTATTATTACCTTCAAGTAACTATAATAACAGAAATTTTTTTGTCCATATTTATGTTATCTTCTATGCAATCACACAGTCTGTGTTTTTGGCAAAGGCTTATAATGGTATCTTTAAATGGGAATATGAACGATGTATTCAAGATGCATCCAAATATGAAGAATACATAGTTGATTTGACTAGTTTCAAAGTATGTGAATTATTTTGGAATATATTGTGTAACCTTAATTGGACATATATTGTCATCTTCATGTACAATGTCGATTATTTCAAAAATGAAATAACTAGACACAAACCTCTATCAGAATTTTCATACGAAATTAGCTCTTTTTTAGAAAAGGGGTGGCTAGAAATTTTACTAGAGCTTAAAAATACTGTTTTAAATAAATTCAAAGGGTGGATTTATGAACCAAACAATCGAACATTATTATATATTATTATTATCTGCATAGTACTAACTTCTATTAATAATACATTTTTTGGCATTTTATTATGGAAGAAAACCAGAGTTGATCTCAGGGCGGTGTTCAAGTCATCAGAATTATTGATATACACATTATTGCTATGGCGTATTGGCTCATTTATTCTAAGAAATTTTGGAATGACCATCACATCTACAAGAACCATTGATTCATTAAATTTTGATAGTAATTCAACGTTAAACAATCCTGTAAATTATAATACCACTAATTCTAAAAATGATGGTACGTTCTTAAAGAAGCACTTATTACTGGAAAATTTGGGTAATCATTTAAAATATTTCCAAAGATGGGTCTCTAATATATGGAAAAATTATTTTAATACTGTTCCTTTATTAATTTATAATATTATCATCTATATTCTCTGCTACTTTATGATCATATATTTAACTTCAATATCTGCTTACAGATACAGATGGAAATATAATTTAGTGCATTTCATTAAACTACTTATAACAGTCAACTTCTGGGGTTTAATAGGTGTACTTAATAGAAGAGAAATATATTTAAGTAGGAAGACAATAATTGGTAGAAGAATCAATAATCACGACAATTTTTTCGTTGAACCATGCTCTTCTTCTTCTTTTTCTAGTTCAGAGAGTTTATCAGAACACCTAAGCAACAGTTTTAATTTTTGCGAAAATAGTGGAGGCACTGCTACAATTCCCAACACCTCCACTGCTGATTCAGGTAAGAATAGCACTATTCAACAAGACATCAACAATAACAAAAACAGGAAACCAAAGGAGAACCTCCCTAAAATTATGTATAAATATACTATCTCAAAACCATTAAAATCATTAAAACCAAATTTCAATAGAGTGAAGGAGAGAAGAATCCAGTTTATAAGAGAACAAACTGAAAAAGAAAAATGAATATCATAGAAATAGTGCTGCAATGGCACTAAATGAAGGTTCTTCTCATAAAGTAATGAGTGATACTTGTATTGATACAGTTAACATCAATAAAACAAACATCCTAGCATTAATATTATGAAAATTGAAGGTAATAAAAATAGTTACGATTCAGGAGAGGTAATAAGGTAAAAAAAAAACGATAAAAAGAAGGAAGTATAATATTACGTCATATTATGTATTTATTATAAATAAAACTTTTTCATTATGAATGGAGTCTTATAGTTATTATTATATAGAAAGAATATTTTTTTTATTTATTATTTTTTTTTGAATGATCCATAATATTGTATTACGGTATACATATTTCAAATCTTAAAAGATCTCAAATTATTTTGTATCAAACATTAATAATCAAATTTGTTCGAATAGATACAACGTATACTTCTTCCAGAGAAATTAAGTTACACATACTAAAAAAAAAATAAAATTGTAGATAAAAGATACAAAATAATCATTAAAAAAATAAAGATTAATCATTAAAAATAGTCATCATTACAAAGAAAAGATTAGAGAATATTTATCTGAATTTATACTATATAAGATGAAATTATCATATCGTTGTCATTAATAAGTCTTACCTCATATAGTTAGACATCTCTGCTATGTTAAACTTTCAAATTTAAATAGATTGTTCTCGCCATTACCGACATCATTCTCCATAAATGCTTTAGCCAGTGGCGAAAATGATTCATCTTGCTTAATACTAATATTGTTATTAATGCTATCATTTCCCATTAGCTGGTTGTAATCAATACTAGAGTTTTGTAAAATATCCAAATTAAATTCTGGTGGTATTGGCATAGCCGAAAGGCGATTTTCGGATTTAACCGAGGGAGTTACAACAGTTGATGATATAACCGATGAAGATGCAGAAGAAGACATGGATGCGGGTACTACGGCTACAGGTTGATTGTTTGCCAATCTGTTAGAAAATTCTGAATTTAGCATTTTGTATTGTTCACATTTAGCTTCGAGATGTTTGATATATTCAATTGTTTTATTTAAGATTGTCCCCTTATTTAATTTTTTAGTGGGTTCTAATCCGTCCAAAGCGTCAATATCGCTCTGATCTAAGGGAATATTTGACAGTTCTTTGAAACCGTACCGTATAGTAGGAACCAAATTTCTCAATTGAACAATCTTATCGTTAATACTTAGTCTATATTTTTTTTCAATGTCATTGTGAGACACCTTCACTTTCTTTACACGGCGTTTTCTTTTTTTATCAATCCTCTTTGATCTGGCTACTTCCTCAACACATTCATTTAGACTAGTGGAGCTTATTGAAGAGGGTCTTGATAAAAATGTTCTAGGACTGAAAAGAGGACTATCTGAGTTGCTGTCTTCGTCACCAACAGAAGCAGTAAAATCACCTAGCATGGCTCCCATTGATTCTAAATCAGTGTTACTATTACCGAATTGTTTAGAAGACAATATATTCGTTGAAGAAAAATCATCTTGTGTAAAAGCTGAATTAAAAGTGGCTGTATGAGATAGGTTACTTGTATCATCGGTGTTATTTAAAGATGATAGGTTTGATAGATCCAGCGAAAAACTTCTTGTTCCTGGAGGAAAATTTTGAGAAGTTTCCCTTTTCAAATCACCCCCAATTACCATGTATCCATTATTTATATTCAATGGTTGCTGTTCATTTGAATTGGCTGTCCTTTGGTTGTTAATTTTAGGTAAAAAATGTTTATCGTCAAAATGTTTCGCATCATTAGGAAAGATGGACAACGCTGTGTCAACAGATGGAATAAATTTATTTGGATCGACCCCTTGTTTAAGATTCGACATATTTATATAGGAAAATAATGTAGATAGATATAATTTGTTTTTAAAAGGAATAAAACACACTCCTCTCTTGGAGTATTAAAAGTCAATAAATCAACAGATTAATATATTAATCAATCAATTAATTAATACGGCAGTTTTAAAAGCACTCTAGCACTTCAAGTACCTTGACAAAGTTCACTGGAAATGCTATATATATATATTTTTTTTTTAGATCTTACGCAAATAGTTACCGTAGAAAAAACAATCCTGGGACCAAAAAAAGAAAAACAAAGAACGAATAAGTATAATAACTGAGAGAAGAAGGATCGTTCAAAATGGCTATAACCGTCAATAAGAGAAAAGTTTCCAATATATATATATATACATATATACACATATACACATATGCACATAAATATACACATATATATAGATCTCTCTTGAAAGATAACGTCGAGAGAACAAAAGAACAGGAACACAAAGGGAAAATCGTCTCCGGGTTCGAGCATAAAACTATTGTAATCTATACTTTCTTTTTTTCTTTTGCTTTCTTTTTAAAATTTTTCAATTTTTTTTTTCTTGGGGGGGCGGGGAGGAATTACTTTTTCACCGTATCTTTTTCTTTTTTTGTTTGTCCATTTTAAAAATAAAAAAAAAAATAAATAAAAATAAAAATAAATCCAAAAGAGTTTTAAAATTACCCCACGATATATTGTGACTTCTCTTTTGTTTTCTCCTCGAGAGTAAACACAAAATTACTAAACAAAAACAAAAGAATTTGATTCTTTATGGAATGAAACAAAAAAAAAATATTATTTTTATTATTATTATTGTTATTATTATTGTTATTATTATTATTAAATTGGAGATAAAAATTTGTTTGTATTTTTGTATTCTTATCAAAAATTTATTGTGTACCTATCTTTTGAATCCCCTTTGAAGACTCTATTAGAAATTGTTAATGATACATTTACAGCATCCAATGTTCAAAGTTTAAACAGACACAGAATTCAATAGTAGCTGAATTCCTCCACAATGATTTTCCATTTTTGTACATAAGGATATGCCAGAAAGTTTCCTTTTTGGTCGACGATAATACTTTTGGGGATTTATTCTGGGCTGCTTGATGTTTATTTGTTACCATAGAAACATTAACTGATATAACTAGACCGTTTTGGTAATAAGAGGTCCCTTATATAATTTATCTTAGTTGAGTTCTAATAACTGTAACATAATCATTTGCACAAAGAAGAAGATATCTCTCTTTATTTTAAGTTATACTATAGTGGCTCAATGAAAAAAAAAAAAGATGAAAAAGAAAGCATTCAAAAAATAACTAAGTGTAAACATTACATTTTTTTTTTTCACTTTTTTAATCAAATGATAATACAGATTTGAATGTAATAACACAAGGAACTATTGGTGGTTAACTTTTGTTTATGCAACTATTTACAGAATCCTTTTTTTTTTTTTATCAATCTAGAATTGTTAGGGCTCAGTCAAAAATAAACAAAAAATAAATAAAACAGAGTTAGAAATACCATTAATTCTACAGAAGCGTTGTACTAAATTTTTAAAAAACTTTTGTTTTTAAGGGCACATTTGTTCTACAAGCCCTAGAAAAAAAACAAATACTTGAAAGCTATTTCTATATAACTTAAACTTTCTGAAAGGGGCCACCAATAGAAACTTTACTGAGGAGTAGCCGTATAGTAACAGTAAAGTCTGGACTTATTCCTTGCTGCTCAATGACATTTGCCCTTTTCTTTTTCTTTTTCTTTTTCTTTTTTCCTATTTTAGGATGGACAACTTCGGGACATATGCCAAAAAAAAAATAAATAAAAAATAAAAAAGAAAAGAATAGAAAAAAAAAAAATTAAATTCCAATGTTTTTTATATTTATTTAGAGAAAAAACACAGTACTAAAGAAATAATAGAAAGAAAAGTTCATATGCGATACAAGAACAGTAATATTATGGAATGAACTGGAAATATAGTACTTACTTTTCTGTTTTCTTTTTTCCTATTATTTCCTTCCTAACCCTAGCTCTTTTCATTTTTATTCTGTCACAGTTGTACTTCCCCTGATATATCGATGAAGTTATTTTTTTAAATCTCTCTATAGATCCTGACTTTTTTCGTCTCGGTTCAGCGTGAAATCCAAGAAAACTCATAAAACCCTTCTTTTAATATATCCCATATTCTATTTCTTCTTTATTTCCTTATTACAACTAAGTTGTCAGGTCCAATTGTAACAGAAGAACTGGAAGTAACTGACCACCTTGGTTTATATATGTTGATACATTATACCGTACAGCAAGAATGCTATTCTTAAACCATTTTAATCAGTCATGTAGTAAATATATTAAACGCCAGACTCCAAGCGTTTTCCGAACTTGAAAGTAAATGTTGGTAAAGTTTTTTTACTCTTATCATTGTAGATTTTTTTTCGCTATCCTTTACCAATATTTATTATTTCCCTCACATATATTTTGTTTACCAATATATCTTTTGTTTTTAGATTTAAATATCTTAAGTGAATCCTAAATAGAACACAAATGGCAGTAGCATAATAATATATATTTATCAGAGTTGTTAAATTAGATAGTTATCTCCCATCCTACGAAGGCTATACGGTTTCAAAAATAGTAGGCACCGTACATAATAAGATGAGAAATATTATAGTATATTTATGTAACAATTTTTCTTTAAATACATACTATATTGTTAATGAACATGGGATTTTTTTTTTAAATTATGGTAATAATATGTAAGTTTGTGTGAGGGCGGGTAATTAATGGTTGTAAGATCCATTCTAACTCTAAATGCTTATAATATTTAAAAATAAAAGGGCAGAATCCATTATCATACACACACACACACATATTTATATTTTTTATTGTTTTTATTTATGCAAAGGAATAATGCTATGTTCTTTAAATAGTAAATATACACATGTCTTTGTTATGCGACTCAAATAAATAAGTCTAAGACTCTTGGTAAGAAAAGCAAGAAAGAGAAGGCATGGTTCTTTTGTTTGGCTTCATAATGTTTTCCTTTCTTAACGTTTTATCTACCCGCCTTTTCACAACCTTTGGAATCAAATTGTCATCAGTAGTGTCACTACAAGCATCTTGCACAGACAGTTGAGAACTGGAACGTGATATTTTTAATTCAATTCCACGTGATGATCTAATTCTTCTTACACTATTCTGAGTCTTGGTTTGATCTACAATATCGCTTTCCTCGTTGGAATTAACACCATTACTTGAACTCCTTTTAATAGTACAAACTAACGAACTTATTGCCTTTTTCTGACTCGTAGCACTTCTTCTAGAATTGCTTTTGAAAATTTTGTTTTTGCTACTGGTATCATTTATAGAAGGCAGATCCTTTTTGTTTGGATGCACATCAGAAAACGGGACCCTTACTATTTGTGTTTCTTCCACTTGCTGCGACACATTGCTTTTGTATCTATAAGCTTCCAAGATATTTTTAGAACCAACAAGTTTTCTCTTTTTAGATTCATCTTCAGTCGTCTTGTTCAATGAATCCTCTTGATCGTTCTTATTGTTGCAATCATTGTTCGAGATATCTCCATTTTCTGAATATTCTGAGATATCTGATGGTAATTCATCCTCGTCTGTTGATATAATAGAGGATGATCTTGTCGAGACTTGTGTAGATAACAATGATTCGGGTACTTCAGTTTCTGCTTCACTGTCTCCATTAGTAGTAGAACATCGAAAACGCTGCGGCGTCCTCTCAACCAACGTAGAAGATTTATTAATCTCTTGTGATTTATTGAAAAATTTACTCACTACGGTTTTGGGGTTGGATGATACATTATTGACAATAGAGGAAACTGATTTTTTATTTGTTACGTCTCTATTTTCATCAGAGTTCTGACAGTATTCAAAGGATCTTTTAGCACGAACTACTAGTAATCTATTATTTACTATTCTATTAGTTTTTTGTTCCTTTCTTTGTATTGATGATTGAATGTTTTCAGTAACAGAAGATGTAGTTGAGTAAAGTCTACCTTCTTGATTCCCAGACATTTGAAGAGAAGACTGTGTCATCCCACGTAATAATACTGGTGCCATAGTCCCAATTGTGCTGTTTGCTCTAATAGGTTTCATCGGATTATGTGAATGACTTATATCAAAATAACTTTCAATATTCTTTATTCTTGTTCTCAAATAGGATTTAGATGGATTTATAATTTCTGACTTCGTGCTTAATTGCAACTTAAATTCTCTGTTAACCAATGGTTTATTGAAATCATGCGGATTAAGATAACCAAGCGCTATCTTCTCATGTAATTCATGATCAATTTCATCAGAATTTAAACCATAAAACCTTTCTTTTGTAGCACGATGAATAGCTTGACCAATCGACTTGGCTATTTTTTCAGCAACACTCGGAATGCTTTGAAGATTTTCAGGTATATCATTTAAAGTGACAATTTTTCTTCTCTGGGGACAGAAAACTCTTTGGAATTGGAATGAATAATTTGCTCTCTCATATTCTTCATAAAAATAGGAAGGAACTGTTAATTTACCTTCTAATTTAATATGATTTAAAATCTTTTCCATTTGACTAAATCGTTGAACTAGTTTAATCGCTCTTAATAAACCAATTTTAGGTATGCCGTCAGTATAATCGCATCCCGCAAGTGCAACCATCGTTCTAATGCCATCCACTGAAATATCACCAATTGGAAATTTATCTTTCAATTGTTGGAAATCATCGGAACAAATCTCAATACACTCACCATAATCGTTCAATTTTGTAATCAATCTTCTACATCCAAAGACAAGTAAATCAGAATCTTCAGACAATATACCATCGATAATACCATTTTTCTCCAAGTACACAAGTTGTGAATCTGCTTCAAATGGTGCTACAACATATTTGATATGATTTATCTTACAATAATCAATAATACATTTCGCCATCTCTGGTGTAATATCTACACATTTTTGAAAATATTCCATAGCACGAGCTCTATCACCAGAATTCCAAAGCTTTTCTGCAATATTTCTGTTTTCTTCTCTTTTTTTTCTTCTTTTCAATTCTGTGTCTTTTTTGACTCCAATAGAACTCCCATCAAACACTATATAAGGTTCAACTTTAAAGCTCCGAAGCATACTGATCTTTTTGATAAAGAACTGCAAATATTTTTCGGTAGGTTTACCCAAAACTAATTCATGAGCACATGGATAGGCAGCTCTATGTAACCAGGCATATCCATCAACCCCCAATATTTGCCCCTCATACCTTCTTAAACTGACTGGATTCTGAATAGACTTTAGTTGTGGGAGAAGACCTTGAATACCCATAATTTAAACGTAATAAAAATTTTATGTCTTTATCTAATTACACAAATGTTTTAAAATCCTGTTACAATGTGCAATAGCAACAAGAAAAATCTTAACAAACACCAAAATACTTTGGTACCAGTTTTATTATTTCTTAGTTGACTGTTTGAACAGTGTCTGTGGAATGAATCGTAACAGTTCTTACCACAAGAAAAACAGGAATCTTAACTTTTAGTAATGTAATCACTTCCAATGAGTACACAGCTATAAGTATATAAAACGATATTGAATTTCTAATTCTACCCGTGGTTGACTCTCCCTTGTCTACTCCTCGAGGTTAGATAATCAAGATCTTCTTGTAAATAGTGTTAAAAATAACTTTAAAACGTCTTCTTAGTTTTACGCGTTACAAAGAATCAGTAAAAAAGAAAAGAAATAACGCGAAAAGGAGTATATACGAAATTTGCATCTGTAAAAGAGAAAATTCTTGTTTATGCATTACCCTTCTAGGTAAAGTTTATAAAATATAAAGAAAAAAAAGAAACGACACGATCCCTGCCCTCTATTTAGTTACAATAATAATAACAATAATATATTAACACTAATATGGCTAATAATAGCCCTAATTTACATATACATTAGCAAATAGAAGATATTTCGTTGACAAAAGAAAGATATACATTATTATTCCAGTCTTCAGTATGTCAATTCGCCTTTTCCTTTTACTTCTTCAAGTATTCAATGATCAAAAAAAAAAAAAGAATTTGATTCTGTTGTTATCTTTATTTACGACATTCACCTCTCCCTCTTCTTTTGATAGCTGATGTCAATATCTTGTATATCCTTATATACGAGAGTGGAATGAATTCATATTGAAATGATCTGCAGTTGTCTAGATATATTATTTATTAATTTTTTGTAGTATAGTCTTAATTATTTCAATATCTTCTGCGGTTGGATTCGACGATTCCGCTCCATGGACCACTGTTGCATTATTCTTGTTTCTAATTTGCTGTTGGTATTGATTTAATAGAAAAGATAATTCTTGACCTAATTGTTCAATCTCAGGTAGTTTAATTATCCTATTGAAATCACTAAATGATTGAGAATTCTGTTCTGGAGCTAATTCAAACAGGGCATAAAATAACATAATTAATCTTCTAACCAACTCAATATCATTAGCTTGTTCTTTCAGTGCTGTTACTGCATTTTTTATTAAAGCTTCCTGTTTTAACAGTTCTTGAGTGACAAATGGAACCATATTAGCAATTGTAGCAAAAATAGCAGCCACTGCTCTTTGCGATTTAATATCGTTTAATAATAATAACTTCACTAATACATCAAAATTTCTTTTGCTTTGTTTATTTTTGAAATTGAAAAACTTAACAGCAATAGATAAGGGATGTGTCATAAGATTAGAAATCAATTCCAAATCTGCTCTTTGTAAAATTGGATTTTCATCTAACATCAAAGTTTCTAATACATCCCAATATTTATTATTTCCTCCTATGACTTTACACATATCTTCACCATCAGTGTATGGTGAAGATGCCAAATTTGTTAATGCCAATAGCGCCTCATATTGATCTGTTGTGGTTAAATAATCCTCATTTAGTAAGTGTGTTTCATTCTGAATCGATAAATCTGAAGAAGGTAGCATTTCGAATAAATATGGTAATGTATTCAAAGAAGAAAATTTATTGAATATTAACGTAGGATCAGTATGAATCAATATCTTGGTTAAAGATCTTAGTGCAAGAGCCCTAATCATCAGATTTGCCATCTTTTTGGTTTTACTGCTACTGATTAAGAATTCTAATATTAGTATAGTGTAACCTTGTTGAACGCATTTAGGTATATTTTCTATATCTCGAGTAATATTATAAATGATTCTAATGATTTGTTCTTGTGAACCCTGACTTAATTCTGATATATTATTTTTCAAATTGTGTAGCAATTCAGTTTTTAATATATATAACTGATTGAATTTCTTAATTGAAGATAGATCATCTTTAATATCTTCATCATTCATTGAATTTGGATTTTGTAAATTTGCATATGACTCTAAAGCTTTTAACGATTTTTTACCTGATTGATTTGGATCATTGGGAGGGGAACCTAAATTAGCCAGAATGATTAAGATACCATACAAATGTTCAATCTGAAATTTGTTTTCTTTTACAGAATCAATCACTTTTGGAATAAACAAATTATGATGTCTTAAAATTAACTTTACAGAAGTCTTTAGACTCAAATATGCTAAACCTTCAAGTGCAAAGGATAATTCATCAGATTCTAATTTGTCTCTATTATTTATGAAGACATCTACGAGAATAGTAGTTAAATCATGGATAGTTACATTTTTCAACTTTGAAAACGACCAAGTCTTAATTAATATTAAAGCACAATAAATTTCAAAAGAAGGACTTTGCATCGCTTTTTCAATAATGTTTAAATAATTAGTCGCAATATTGCTTCGTACAGTTTCATCAATGCATGATACAATCAATAGTTTAAATAAACTTTTTAAAAATGGTGTATCATTTCCCCTATTCATCGCCCTCTGTTGTAACATTTTATCTAAATCCTTTCCTAAAATAATACTAGAACATAACGTTGTGAACGCAGGATATAACTCAGTGAGAATATTTATAATCAATGAGAGCGGATCATCTCCAATTTCAGCATCTGCTTCTATTATCAAACCATCAATAAATGATAAAAGCGTAGCTTCAAATCCACTATGAAACTTTGTATCCAATTGATAGAATATAACTAACCCCATTGATCGGATTTCATCATTATCGAATCTTAAACAAAGGGTCCTTATAAGCCATTTAAGGTCTGTAAATTCGTATTCAAAAGAATTTAATAATTGTAAGATACAACTAAGTAAAAAATGATACTTTTTATCATCATAATGTTGAATTTGATAGTCTATTTCTTTTAAAAGTGGGACTGTGTCATTTCTGTCATTAAATACACCTATTAACACTTGAATAGAGCTAGTATTAAATTTTTCAAATAGGGAAAGTGAGAAAGAAATGTTGTTTTTGATCAATTCTGCTAAATATTTCCTTGATGCTTGGTGATCTTGATATGCTCTTGTGACCACAATCTCTTCTTTTTCTAATTTTTCACTTGCAACAGTCGTCTTTTTCCTATTAAAGATCTCATTCAATGCTTCATTATACTTTTCTGGCTCTATTGGTACCCTTAATGTTTTATTGAATTGGTCACAAAGGTCTGATACAGACATATCAAAAGATGAAAGACAGATGTTAAATACAAAAAAAAAGCAACTGAATTAAATACTAATTAATTGGTTAATGTTAATGATGAAGCCTACTTTACTTTACTAATTTTTTTCTTTTGTTTGTTTACTTTTTACTAACCTTTCTCTTTTTAAAAATGTTCTTTATTTCTTTGTACCTTCCAATTTAATCTTTTTCTTATATTTGTTTCTATTCTCTCATTGCCAGAAAGAAAAAGAAAGGTCCTATAATTCCCATTGATATATTGGGATAAGAAAATAAATCATGTATGTAGAGATAAAAAAAACAATAACCCTGTTGAAATTATCTCTTTGACAAGAATGAGATGACTACTTAAACTATGGAATAGAGTTTATTAGTGCTATATATAAGCATATAAATTTTTGATACTGGTTAAAACTATATGCAAACCAATATATTCTGTCTTTAGAGACCTTCATCCAGTTTATACCATGTATCATGGTTATTCATATGCAAAGAGTAATCAATTATTTAATCAAATCGGTCCCTAATGGTAAAATTGAAATACCTCAACCATCATAGATAAATTTCATATCATGTAATAGTTATATGTATTTTCATCCTTTTTTACTCCTTTTTATCTTGCATAACTTTTTTCCATTAAACCCCGATGTGGAATAATAATTGTTTTTGTTTCCCTTTCCCTTTCTTACCTTTCCCATCGCTTTGAATGTTTAATAAAGAAAGTTCATCTTCTAATTTTTTCTCTTTTGGAATCTCACTTTCTTTACCCCATTTTTTGGGGTCTGGTAAAGCAACTTTATTGACAGGTGGATATGCTTTCCTTTTAGGAGTTGGTAATGAGGGTAAATCCAAGTCTGCTAATTTATCTTTAGGTTTTTTATCAGTATTATTACTATTAGTTGAAGACTTTTGCATTAATGAAACTAGAGGGTCTGACTTTTTAGATTGTAAGTATGCTGTTGAAAACATAACGGAATTATTTGTTGCAGTATTGGCACTTAAATTTCGGTTAGATGATATTATGTTTGTGTTTTGAATCGAAGTCTTGGTCAATGATTTAACGACAGGTTTGCTAGATGATAACTTTAATGTTTTCGTTTGATATGGCGATCTGAATGGGTCATGATTAGGAGATGGGGCTTTTAAAGTTGGTAAATTCTTTAAATCTGTTCTACTAGCAGTTCTACTTGAACTTGAAGAATGTGAACTGGTGTTAACATTACCCCATGAACCTCTTGCCGTAGCAATGAATGGATCACTGGTTAAAGACGGTAACTCCTGACTTCTTTGTTTCATTTGTTCGTGATTTGTGTAGATAGTATCCAATTCTTTAAACTTTTTAGAACCCTTCGGATAAATCTCTGAAAGGTTATGAAGCAATAAATACACGTTTGCTTCTGGGGATGTAAATAGAGTCTTGTAAGCGTTTAACAAATCGGTAGCACTGATCCTGCTCTTGTCATAATCTTGAGTAAACGCCTGAAATGTGGAGAATTGATCCAATGATTGATTCAAATAATGTTTAGCTCTTTCCTCCAATCTAATTCTTTTCATCTCTGGTGTCTCATTGTTCGAGGAATCATTTTGCAACAAAGAATCATTTCTAAAATTATTGTTAACATTATTCTCTCTGACCACTCTTGAAGGACCTGACATAAATGTAGATAACTCAGATTGGAAGAATTTAGGTTTCCCTCTAATAATATCACCATGTTCTTTTAAGATATGGGCCTGTAATTCCAATTCATCACCAAAGACAACAAATTTAGCATCCAAACATGATGGTACAGTGCAAATATAATGTGATGCCTGGAAATGACTAAACAGCTGATTATAATCTTTAAAATATTGTGGGGATTTGGGATCCAATTTATCACAGATGTGGCATTTCTCATGTTTTTCTCTCATATGCAAATATAATTCATCATCAGAATAGAATCTTTGCCCTGAACAAAACGCACACATTGGATGGCCTTTAAACCCATCATCTGAGCTTCCCCTTGATTGATGGTTTTTCAACTGGTTTGGCGTGAAAATTTTTAATTCATTTGGGAATTGATAGTTATGTGTTGCACAAATCATGCATATAGTCTTGTTATGGTTTGATTTCAAATGGTCTCTATACTTGTTATAGGATTTGTAATCAGTTTTATCACTATCAGTATCATTACATAACGGACATATGTATTTTAACAATGACAAAGTTGCTTCTGCAACATCATTTGAAGTGAAAGATATTCTATATTGTTTATTTTCAACAAATTTAATAGCGGTGTTGTTGGAAAAGTCATTAAAGCTAGAGTGTACATTTTCAGAAAATATCATTCTATCAGCCTCTGTTCTACAAATTAAACATGCTCTTTTATTGAAAAGAGCCAATTGTCTAAAAGAACACCTATGACAAGTTTTATGGTTGCATGGTGTCAATGCTACATAATGTAATTTCTCGGTGCAGATAACACATACTTCTTCTTCGTCATCCTCCTCGTCACCCTCTCCATTGACGTTGTTGCCATTTTGAGTTTTAAAAATAGGTTTATTGTTACGAGTTCCATGGACATTCTTCTTCTTACCTACAGGTTTATCAGTCTTAGCAGGATTGCTCTGTGGACCTTGAGTTCTACGGAAGTTTCTTCTTTTGATATTTTGCTGTTGTGTACTTACTTCAATTTCTTCAGCCATTGGTTCTTCTTGATATTCCTATTTATCTATTTGTGCTGGAGCTTTCAATAACTCCATGAACGACAAAAAAGAGAGGAAATATTACGTATGTGTGTTGAATTCATATAGTTAATATTTCATTCGCTTATTCAAAGTTTGTTTCTTATTCTTTTTTTTATTTTGATTATACGTCTTCCAAGACTTTTGAGAGAGAGAGACAAGACAGAGAAAAACGGAACTCGAAAACCAAACGAAAATTTCTGACCAAAAAGAAAAAAAGAAAATAAATAAATAAAAAAAGTAAAACGCTGACGGGTTTTGAAAAAAGAAAAAGAAACTAAATAAAGCGGTTTCCAAACGGCTTCATTCCGCAAGACACGGGAAAGCTGTTACGGAAATATTATTCCGGAAGCATTTCTCCAAAAAATAAAAACGCCGCTCTCTCTTTTCCGGCAAAAGACGGGTAGAAGAGCAAACCCTAAGTCGCACGTGACTGAGAAAACCAAAAGTTGGATAACCCAAAGGTTGGAGGAACCCTTACTTTCCCTTTCCCCTCTCCTTTTAGGGTTGATATAGGTGTTTGTATTTTTTTTCTTTTTTTTTTTATTTCCTTTTGGTTCATGGGAGGGATGTAGATAGATAGATAGAGAGAGAGAGAGAGAGAGAGAGTGTGTGTGTGTGTGTGTGTGAATGTGAATCTATCAACTAATAACATTTTCAGTATAGGTTGATATGGTAACATTGATAGTGAAAACTGTTCGAAGAAACATAAGAGAATACCCAGTTAATGATATTCCAATAGGGAACAGTGCCACACCAAGAAATACAAAAGGAGAGAAAAGAAACAAACAATGAATACCTATAATCAAGAACAAAGATCTATTGATAACGGTAGTAATGCTAATCATAATCATTTCTCTGATTCGCCACTTTATGATTCCTTAAAAGATACTATAGCGGAACAACTGTTTGAGATTAATGGACAAATGGGTACTGTAAAACAGTTTATCGTATCTTTAGAGAAATTCAAAAATCAAAATAATGTTAATACAAAATATGTGGAAAGAATAGATAAAAAATCTGTCGACATAATATATAAAATAAGAAAGCTCTTGGATACGATGAATCAGTCCGTTACTGAAATGAATAATATTGATGATAATGAATTGAATAAAAATAAACTAATGTCGAGAGAAAAACTGAATAAAGATGTTAAATTGTCAATTCAAGAGTTTCAAAATATTCAAATCGAATATACTAAAATAATGAAATCAATTAATATCAAAGCTCAAGAACAACTAAATCAAAATGTGGCTGCTTTAAGACAAGAAGAGGAAGAAGCAGCTAAAGCAGGACAACAGAAATTAAATACTGATTTATCTAAGGGTAATAGTAATATATTTCATGATAGTCATAGGCAACAAAATAAGCAAATGCTTATTGAACTGGATCCGATAAGTAATGAAGAATTTTTATACCAACAAAATCTAATACGTGAAAGAGATGCAGAGATACAAAATATTGAACAAGGTATTAATGAATTACATGAAATTTTTAGAGATTTAGGTACCGTCATTCAACAGCAAGGCGTCCTAGTAGACAATATTGAAGCAAATATATATACTGCGGTGGATAATACTCAAAAGGGTTCAAAAGAATTACATAAAGCCATGTTGTCTCAAAAGAAACAGAGTAAATTTTGCTTATATCTCTTGGTCTTTCTTTCGTTATTTCTTTTTTTCATGATTCTAGTTATCGTTTCATAAAATAAAAGTTAAAAAAATAAAAATAACATTCTTGTTTTCTTTCCAAATTCATCATTTTCTTTTATTTTGTTTATAATTATATGTTTTTCCTTTTCTTTGCATTAATAGATCACATTTATAAATAGGAACAGCCCTCATACTTATACATATATTGATATATTGATATATAGTTATGTTCTACCTACAGAATTTCAATAGTTTATACCCTATATATTCTTGATCAAAAGGAATATTTCAAGAAACTAACAGAAAAAAAAATGAAAAAAAAAAAAAAGTAAAAGGGGGAAGAAACAAAAATAACCGGTAGAATCAGATATTCTCTTTTCTTTTCTTCCAAACTTTGATTCAAATGTTTATACTTCCAATAATCTATTCCTTAAAGTTACCTAAATATTAATCAATAACAATGTTAAAATCTAGATTTCAATTATTAAACACTCGTGCTTTTGCTACACAAACTAAAGTTAAACGAGTTAGATGGTTCAAACCATCTTTTTTTTTTGTATCAGTTGCTGCAGCATCCACCATAGTAGGTGTCCAATACTTGATCAATTTAAATGTAAAAGAAGAGAAACCAACTGAGTTACAAGATGAGTATTTCATACCATATCAAATTACAAGGAGAGTCATAAATGACCCAAATCATTTCATATTAGAATTGACTCCAAAAACACCACAAAAGGTCAATATATGGTCTCAATTGACTAACCGCTCTCTTTGGTCTATCGAAATTAAACAACCAGAGATTATGGTGGCTAGAAATTATACTCCACTACCTCTAAAATTTGCCAATAATAAAAGTGATGAATTAACTGTACTTTCCCCCAAGAATGAAATTGATAATGAAAATGATGGGAAATTGATCATCTTTATTAAGAACTATGATAGAGGAGAAGTCTCTAAATGGCTGGCACAATTACCTTTAAATCACACTATTGAAATCAGAGGTCCATTCGTTGAATATAAGATTCAAAACCAAATTGATCATGTTAATTTCTTTGTTGCAGGAACAGGAATTGTAAGTCCGTTACAACTCTTATTGAATCCATATACTAATGGCATTCAAAGACCAAATCTAAATTTATTTTATTCCTCGAATGATTTACAAAAAGAATTAGGCCCACTGAAAAACGTTTTATATGATAGTTTAAATGACCCGGCTATTAAAAAAAACAAAGCATTTTTTCAATTATGGACTTTTGAGGATTCAAAGAAACAAAATATCTCTGATACAAAGAACTTGAAAAGTTTTATGAAACATGTACCTTCAGTATCTAAATTATCTAATAATAATAATGAACTTTCTTTAGTTTGTGGTCCAGAAAGATACATTGAGACAATTGCTGGTAAAAAATATGATTTTTCCCAAGGACCCGTAGAGGGGTTATTAGGTCAAAAAGGATGGTCGAATGAAAATGTTTTTAAACTATCATAATAAGTAGTAAAAGTAATCTTAATCACATTGTAACTTGTAATAACACCCATAATACTTGTATAAATATATCTATCTCCCTATATATATATATATATGACTTCTTTATTTGAATGATTCAATCTTATCTCTTGATTCAACTATTCTTTCTCAAACTACATCTTTTATTATTCCTAAGATATTGGCATAACTTGTTGTCACTCTTTGGACTTGTCTAATCTTTGCACATGCCATCAAAATGTCCTTTATAATGGCTTTTCTTGAAAGTGTGCCTAACAGTGTCGACTCAAGATCCCCAGCATTATATAACCATTGTAATACATCATCTAATCTATCAACATAACCCATTTCAGCAAGACGAACACAATAAACAATCATTAAATTGGAATATTCTTTGACTTCTTGTAATCTAAAAGAGACCAACAACCTGTTCTCTAAATGAGCTAATGTCACAATCTCTTCCATATTTTCAAAACCTTCCTTCATCAAGAGTGCTCTTGCAAATTGTTGTAAATTCTTTATACGATTTTTTCTATTTAACTCATCGTTTGTTTTACGTTCAACATAATTTATGATATTGGATGTATCTTCCCTTACATTTTCTACTAATTCTTGCACATTGTCTAAATTCCAATACCGATCCTTTGATTGGTTCCCGAAATCCGATGATTTAATCTTCCCGTTCATTCTTGATGTATTATTCATATCCCAATATTGTGAACCATATGCCCACCAACTATCGCTAATTAATAACCATGTTTCCATATTTCTATCAAACATGAAACCATCTCCATTACTTAATGTAACTAAAGGAACACCATTGTTGGACAATGCAAACATGGTGATATTTTCTGCTCTTGTTAATATATCATCAGAATACCTTAATGATGGATTTAAGATTGGGAACACAGAATTCGTAGGGAAACTCAGTTTCTCCTCTCTAATATTCCAACAGTACATTTCACCTAAACTTGTCACACATGACAGATAATCATTTGCAGCTTCTAAAAAACTTATTGATACACCAAGGATTAAAGGTGGTAATAATCTTTTCCCTGAATCATTGTACACATATATTACACCATCCTCTGTACAGCATGCCCAAAAGAATGAGCCTGCTGTGCACATGGTAACAAATTTTGGAATTAAATCTTGAAACAATTGATTATTGTCATCTGATAATTTAGATTTTAATATAATCTTTGTAGGTACTTGTTCATTACCACTACCATTCTTGATGGACAGTTCAAGCTTGTTGTTTGTTGGAGGCGAATACGTGAAGGAAAGTCGTATTTTGGGTGTAGATAATCTTATCCTTGAGAATGACACATTAGGTAATAATAACCCTGTATCTAAGAAATCTATTGGTTCTAATTCTTTCTTTTTTTGTTTCTTATTTGGTAATGCTAGTTGTTCTAAATCATTAGTAACTTGAGGTTTATGTTTCCGTTTTAAATCCTTAGGAACACTATATGAAGGTGGATTAAATTCCATTGAAGTACTTTGAATATGCTTGATTGTTGGTGGTAATGGTAGATCCTTAAGGGATAAATCATCAACGAGAGAGATATCATCTGGAGAAGTTCCATTTTCTTCGATGTTAGATTTAACAGGGACAGTAGTCTCGGAAGTTATTTCTGTTTTGATTTTATTTTTATCAGATGTTACTTCAGAATGGGTCTTTTGTTCAATTATAACTGGAGGTTTATTATTATCTATCGGTGGTTTTTTAATTGGGAAAGGTGATAATTGTTTATTCAATTTTTGTAATTCTATAACTTCATCCATTGATAGAACATGACCTAGGTCAGTTGGAAGAAATGCAAATGTGAACAGAATATTATCGTTAGAAATAGCAAAGAGTGTCAGTCCATGGTCGGACCATAGCATATCATTTATTGGGGATTCTGATACTTGAATAGCATTAAATAGTGGTTTCATACGTCTACTATTCCATACAAGGATCGAACCCGCAGCTGAACCTGAAGTAGCTAATAAATTATACTTAGTTTTTGTCCCCTTTTTAACATTTCTCTTTTCATATAAGACTGGAGAATATTGCAAGACTTTACATGAATTTGATGCTGGAGACACGATAGTGGCGGCTACTTTATAATTATCATTTCTATTTAATAAAACTGTGGTGGTGGTACCTGTAGCAGATATATTTTTTACAGAGTTTAGAACGGGGATTAAATCGGCTTGTGGTGGCATGGAGATTTTGTAATGTACAGGTCTCATTTGAACAGCTTGTTTCAATTCATTTAATAATTTGTGGGCACCTTGTTCATTGTATTGATATATTAAAATGGTTCTATTGTAGGCAAAAATTGTCAAAATCTGACTAGAAGGGTCAATTATGCATGTGATTGGTTTAACACTGTCGTCCAACGGAATTGTGGAAATTTTTGTGGAAGTACGACTATCAAATAATAACACTCTATTAGGGTTACTGCATAAAACAAAGATGATAGATTTTCGAGGGTCTAACTTGATGTCAGTTATTATAGAAGGTCGAGTACAAGAGTAAAGAGTGGTTTGTTTTCTTAAATTTGTCTGTTCCCAATTAGAGATCTTTATCAATTTTTGTTCTGATCCAACGAAAAGTTTATCGTTTTGACACATAATAAAACAAGCTTCATCATTTGAATCAACGTTTGGATTTAAATGGAATGACTCGTTGATACGTAATTCTTTAATTGACAATTTATCAAAAGTTGCATCTACCAAATGTTGTTGTAACCATACAATTATTCTACCTAGATTGGTCAAAAGTATTAATTTATCTTTTATAGAGCTCATAGAAGTCAAACATTCTCCCTCATACAATTCTATTGGATATTTTAATAACCTCATAATTTTTAATCCTTTATATATATATATATATATATTTAATTTGAGTTACAAAGTAATCTAAGTGTAATTAATGTCTAAATGCCACAACGAAACGCCCAAACAATAAAAAATATGGATATGATTAAACAGTTCTTATTATTGAATTTATTTATGCTCCACTTTTGACGTTAACCAATATTTTTTAAATTTGGGGAATCTAAAATAACATTTGACATTGATAATAACTCCATTGGCATAGCCTTACAGAGTTCAAGTATACACATTCCATATGCTGTGTTCTTTTTACCAATCCCAATAGTTGTCTTTAGTCTTCTTTTCCTGCCAACTTCCTTCGAGAAAGAAGAAAGGTAAAAAAAAAAAAAGATGCCAAAGAAACCCGTACATCCCGCGTACCATATAGTTTTTAGCATAAATTTTTCAAACATTTTTAAAAAAAAAGTACATGAAAATAAAAATAATTTCAATCTTGAATTTTCATCTAATGGAAGTAACAGAGAAAGAGAAAAAGAGATATAGAGAGAGGGAGAGAAGTGATTTCAGAGAGAGTGAAGGTCAAGGAGCGAGTGAAAATAATCATTGAAGATTAACCTGTTGAATCTATTGGAGAAAGTGTCATTTTGTAGCATTGAACTATCGATAGATAAATAGATTGGAAATAATAACAATAATAATAGTAATAGTAAGCATCATAACAAGAATAACTATAATTATAAGAGCAAAAACAAAAAAACTACATTAAAAGAAAATGGATAGGAAATCTAACGATATTGTTTCTAGTCAACCCCAGCCACATGAAATAGTTGCAGATGATGTGGAAATGGATGAAACAGATTCCTCTGAATATGTTGATCTTTGGGTTGATGTGTTTTTGGGTAAGAAAGGCAATGAATATTTTTGTGAAATCGAGCCGGAATACATTACAGATAGATTCAATTTAATTAATTTACAAAAGACAGTATCAAAATTCACACAAGTAATACAATATATTGTGGACAATTTAGATGACCAAACTCTGGCCAATATGTCCCCAAGCCGTGTTAAGCAATTGGAAGCAGATGCGGCGAAGTTCTATGGATTGGTCCATGCACGTTATATCATCACTGTTAAAGGTTTGCAAAAGATGTTGGCTAAATATAAAGATGCAGATTTTGGTAGATGTCCAAGAGTGTATTGTAACTTCCAACCTTTATTGCCTGTAGGATTACATGATGTTCCTGGTGTTGACTGTGTTAAACTATATTGTCCCTCCTGTGAAGATTTATATATTCCAAAATCTGCTAGGCATAGTTCAATCGATGGTGCATATTTTGGTACAAGTTTCCCTGGTATGTTTTTACAAACCTTTCCAGAAGTGGTTCCAAGACATCCAACCAAAAGATATGTACCTAAAATATTCGGTTTTGAATTGCATAAACAAGCACAACTGGCACGTTGGCAACAATTGCAAAGGTTAAGATTGGAAAAAAGATTAAAAGAACTAAATGTGGATTTAACTAAACAAGGTGGGTATAAGAAGTAAGAAACACACATAGGTAAATATATGTATATATATATATACATTTATATATATGTCTGTGTGTAAGTGTGTTCAGATATCTAGGAATATATCTATGTATATTCTATGTGTATATGTGTATATGTGTAAATGAAGAAACAAAAGTTAAGGATAGAAAGGAGTGAAGTATTACTTAAAAGGGAAATGGTGAAAAAATTTCTTAAACTTGTTTTAAATAGTAAGGGGATGATAGGATTATCCCTGTATACCTAACTACATACACATACACATACATTTGTGAATATATATAGTATATATATTCTCTTTTATTGCTGAATTACAATAGAGAGAATATATCTATTCATTAGCTATTTATGATTTTATTCCATTCATTTAAATCTTATTTGCCATATATCAAAACAATAACAAGAAAAATGCACGTGAAACCAATTAAAATGAGATGGGCCTCTGGTGGGGTAAATTATGCATACCTGCTAAGCAACCAAGAGCGAACTAAATCATGGTTGATTGATCCTGCAGAGGCCGATGAGGTACAAAATGCGTTAACTGCAGAAGAATTGGAGACTGTGGAGGTCATAGCTAATACACACCATCACTATGATCATTCTGATGGGAATTTGAAAATGGTTAAATTAGTATTATCAACTTCTTCAAATGGAACTAAGGAAATTGAAGTGGTAGCAGGGTCAATGGTTAGTCCTGGAGCCACAGTTATTCCAAGACATTTAGAGAAGATTCTGCTGGGTTCTGATATCGAAATTTTATGCATTAGAACACCATGCCATACCCAGGATTCTGTATGTTATTATGCTACGGACAAACAAAATGGTGACCAAGCGATTTTCACAGGGGACACATTATTTACTGCAGGATGTGGTAGATTCTTTGAAGGTGATGGTAACGAGATGAACATTGCTTTAAATCATACTTTATTGAATAACACAGGAGGAAAAAGTAATTGGGACAAAGTAAGAGTTTATCCAGGTCATGAATATACAAAGGATAATGTTAAATTTGTACGTAAATACATTTATACCAAGATTGGACAAAATGAAGCTTTAGATAGATTAGAGGATTTCTGTAATCAAAATGAAGTCACTACAGGACATTTCACGCTGTTTGAAGAGACCAACTTTAATCCGTTTATGAGATTGGATGATCCATTTGTTAGAAAAGCTATCAATGATCCTGATAACATTAAAAGTCATGCCGAGGTGATGTCCATTCTTAGACAAATGAAGAATAGAGGTTAAGCAATTCCATCATTTAGGTACTTCATACTTACATACTTTCAGCCATATATATGTGTACTAGGTAAAAATCTTTGCGCTTATAAGAATTAAACAGATATATATATCAGTACAACTATATTTAAAAAAAAAATAGAAAAAAAGGAAAAAAAAAAAAAGGCAAAAATTTGTCTGAATCGATTATGTAACAAAAGGACATACTCCAGTGTACAAAATACATCCCCCCATCTTATTCAGATGATAATGAAAAATTCATAATCAAAGACAATATCCATAATAAAATGAATGTTACTCTTACTCTGCTGTCCACACTCCAAATGCTCTATAGACACATACGAAGCTCTAATTAAAGGCAGAGTGTAACTAATAAGATTCCGTGGATCTGAGATGAACTGGGGAAAAAAAAGAAGAGAAACATAGTGTTTGTTAAAGTAAATAAGCTAGGAATGAAACCGATCTCCGAAAGTGTTCAAACATTCCAAGTTTATTTCTTCTTTATATACAACAGAAGGGGAAAAAGAAAAAGAAAAAAAAGAAAAAGAAAAACCTTTCGTGATTTCTGGCAATGGAAAAAACAAAACAAAACAGTTAATTCTACAGTGAAAGGAAATTTGTTAGGGTTTGTTATTGATTAATATGAGAAGAAGGGGAATACAAGTAGAGAGTAAATATTACAAGCGTCATCCTTCATTGTGGTAACTCTATATTGATTGATATGAGAGTATGGTTGTGGTAATATATATTATAATAAGCTACGTCTACTTTCCCCCTTATGTAATACATTTCATATCAAGCAATAATCAATGTATTAATGAATCAAACATACATGTTTGTCATATAAGTTTAGAGTGAGTATGCTGTCACTTGATCTGTTTTCTTGTCTTCAACTAAACTACCTTCAGTATATTGCCGTTACTTTTTGCTGTTGATTTCAGAATTTATATAATAGAACCCATACACCCGCTGCTGCTGCGATTTCAAAAATAAGAATGGAATAGATATTGAATTGGTAGAGATAAGGGAAAGGAGCGGAGGAGGGAGGAGTTTGGAGAGAGCCAACTAAGTAGACTCACTAGGATATGGGCACAATTAAGAAGTAGGTTACATAGTAAATATTATCTTGCTTTCTTGGCACATTATTTAAGTTACGTATATATCCACTTGTGTATGACACTCTAGAACTTGGTATAGAGCTGGATACAAGAAGAAAGACTCAAAACAAAAGACTATAATGAGTGAACCTGAAAAGAAGGAGGAATCATCGTCATCAGTCATATCTAGCACAGTTGATAAGAATAATATCAATGATACTGATTCGAAGAAGCTTCTTGATGATGCTGACTTAAATGAAGAGTCTCCAATGGAAACTATTCAGTTAGTTGAACCAGAACCAGCTACAATCACTGCCGAAGATATGCAAATAAAACCAATTGAAATGAATGATGATGATGATGATGCTGATGGTGATGGGGAAATCGAAGAAAAGAATGATAAAGTTAAAAAGAATATTTTGAATGAGGAATGTCCACCATTACCTAAAAGAACCTCTACTACAAGTTCTTTAAACAAAGATGCAAAGACTGCTGTCACTTCTACTGCTATGAATAATAGTAATTATAATCCTATACTAAATCAGTTAAAGGAGGCATTCCCAAATATCGAAGAAAAATATATTATCTCTGTAATTATTGCCTCTCAAGGTATGATTGATTCTGCATTCCATGCATTATTATATTTATCTGATCCAGACTCAAATAGAGATATTGAATTACCAAAGGTTAATAGTTTGAACAACAGAGTAAAAGACATATCTCAATTGAAGCAAGATGAAATGTTGGCTCGTCAGTTGGATCAACAATATAATGCTCGTCGCCAGCTTTATTCTAGTAGGACCAGATCCAGCGATAGGATAAAAAACAGTAATAATAATAATAACCGCTTTGCTAGGACCTCAGAGGAAGATATTAGACTAGCTGAGGCAAGATTTCAAGACCGCGAAAGAAGACGTCACCGTCCAATGACACCAGAAGAGAGAAGAGAGATTTATGGTGATGAAGATGAGGATAGTTGGTCGCATTTTGTAGAAAAGGATATCCCTGAAGTGGCTAACGTTGTCACTACCACATTCCAAGAGACGGCAAACAAGGTAAGCAATTGGTTTAATGGTGTTAAGAATAGTTGGAATAACCCACAACAAGATCAAAACCACACTCAACGAATCCGTGGTACAAATAGATATACTGGATTTGAATATGAGCAAGAACAAATCAGACAACAAGAGGAGGCTTTTAGATTTTACGAAAGACAAAAGAGAAAACAAGAACAACAGCAACAACGTGAAGAAGAAATGGATTTACCCAAATTACCAGAAAGACGTAGATTCAATTCATTCGGGGAACGTGTTGGCGATGATGATGTTTTGCAAACCCATGGCATAATGCTGAAAAATGAGGAATTTTCTGACAACGAAGATGTTCCCCCACAACTACCAAAGAGAGAAAGAAAAACACAAGGTTTGAACAAAACGGACAGTGAGAAAATTGCTGCTACTGATGACTTGTACAATGAAGAGGCTAACTTATCAATAATTACAAATGAAAATAAAGTCATTCCCCAAACTACCTTCATTGATACACCAAAGGATAACGCTACATCAAAGATTTGGAAAACCGACGAACTAGACTCTACACCAACAAAAGGAAACAAAAAGATTGAATTAAACCAGAATATTTTGATCAATTCCGATGATGAAGAATTATAATCGAATCATGTTATAAGCTTTTTGAAGTAAAATAAGAGAAGAAAGAAAAAAACAAAGGTTCTTTTCAAAAATGATACTTGCATATATATATATATATATATATATATATATATATATATATATGTTCAGAGTAAAATTATTGTATCTTCAGAAAATGATAAATTGAATCTCAAATAAAATAACTATTGTTAGCTATCTCATTCTAAGACTAATTTATACATTTTATATGCAGATAATGTAGATAAGTAAATTTTTGAAGAAAATCATCATCTAGTATCATTTTTTTTTAGGAAATAATTTTGCAATCATACATTTTGTATTTGTTGTTATTGTATCTTAAGGTAAGATGGCAATGGAGTTGGATGTAGGTCATTTATGATTCTGCACCGTGAGATATTACGTATTTATATAAGATTGTTGATATAAGAAAGGAAAGGAAAATAAAAAAATGAAAGAAAATTTCCCTTCTTCTCCCTTTCGTTTTCCTTAATATATTGTTTCTATCTTGAATTCTAACTAAAAAAATATATAAAAAAAAAGTTGAAAAAAAAATTTTATTAGGGTTTTTAACATACAAGAAAAGATAAGTATGGATGAAAGTGTGAGGCCATGGATAAGAAAGTAGGAATAAACAAGCTACAAGAGCTTGTTTAATAAGTCAGAAGGGAACACTTCTGTGTGTTGGAAACTATGTAGTTAATTTTAGGAAACATTCGTTCGTAATTCCCTTTTTGTTTACATGGTTATCAAAAAGGACTTTCCTTATTTTGATAATATTGAAAGCAGTATATCATCCCTTGCACCCTTGTAGAATTTAGTTCAAAAAGGATCTTAGCTTTGTTGCTTAGTCGTCACTAGAGAAATTATAGAATTTTTATGGTATAGCATATAGGTGTGAATCGCCTACAATTCTTTTTGATAGAAATTTACTACTTCTATCGATGAATTAACTATCTCTAATGATGTGAAATGGTGGGAATGAAGTTTAGATGCCGCCTATATATAATAAACTAGGGTTTGCAAGAAACATTTTTTTTTCTTTTTTTTTTAATAGGTTCGAAGGCGAGAGACGGTAGATAATGGCGGAGGCAAGATAGGGTTGGGTAAAAAAGGACATTAATTACAGGACTTTTTTTCGTTTTTTATTTTTTTTTTCATTTTTGTTGCAAGAAACAATTTTTTGCAGCCCTAAATTTTTAATGCGGAATGGATACGCAATTTTTCCGAAGTTATAGAACTACGATTTTCTGGAAAGAGGATTCTACATAAACTGAAAATCCTGAAACTTCCATCATAAAAAAAAAAAAAA